>JAPMNZ010827893.1:0-11518 GCA_029875035.1 Pomatoschistus microps | reverse complement strand
ATATATAGTTATTTATATATATATATATATATATATATTAGTAATTGTAATTGTATATTAAAATAGAGAAGCCATGTCCAAAGTCTATCGTTCCCGGACAAATAATGGCATTGTCTTTGGCCCTCAGGTGTTGATCTTGATTATGTAACCTTTTTACTTAATTTGTTACTTACTTACTCACAAGTTGGACATTTAGGTACGGATCAGCATGGCAAGTAAAGCGAGAGATAATAAAATAAATACATGTACGAATAGAAATGATGCCCAAAAGGAGTAGGCAGAAGAAAAGCTTGTTAAAGCCTACCCCCATTGGACATTCACGGGTGAGCAGTCGACTTACCGTACATTCATTTTCTATGATCAAAATGCGTTAGGTCACTGCTTTATTTCGGTGTAATTTTGTGCGTATGTCATCCATGCCCTAGAATATACACATACTGTGTGCATGTTTCTGGCCATGAATGTATGTCTAGGTAATTATGTGTTTGTATCGTCCATGTCGTTCCTGGACTGTCCTGGGTGGTTTACAACTCACTTTGTGCATATTGACAAAATACTTAATAGTCTCCTTAATGTAGCCTTTGAGAAACTTTTTAGAGTATCCTGCTTAAGGATAGATAAGGTCTAACTATTTGAAATTACAAATATACTGCAAGCTTTTTATTTTGTAATTGGCCTACTTTATTATCGTAAATTATAGACAATGTTTGATGTGTGCTTGTCCTGGGTACTTTTATTTCTACTGACTCTACTTCACTCTAAACATGTTTGGGCACCCATGCGCTAAAGCAAACCCTCTTGTGTAATCTGTGTAATGGTCTGTTAGGCATTACCTGTGGTTTCTTTTATCTTGGCCGTTCGGTGAGTACCGTCTCTTGTGATCGAAAATCCTGGTTCAGCACTTGTAGCTGCATGGATCTTCCTCAGCAGAGTGGGGTCCATAGGATGCCCGGCCTTAAACGTGCCTGGGAAACTCTTCTCTTCACCAGCTCCATATCCCACTCCCTTAACGGCACTCTCTGACAGTATGTGTACATTTTCAGCGTTGCAATGCGGTGAATCCATGGGAGTGACACAGCTGCTGCTCCCGGTGCTACAACCAGCATCTATAGAGGAACATTGTGAGCTCTGAAGCGAATGGACGCCCTCACTTTGCAAAGACGACATGCGCTTATTCACATAGAAATCGTGCATCCGTGCTGCCTCTTGTTCTGTAGATGATGTTTTCTCAATTTCCTGTGAAATGGGATTTTCAGTGGGGACCGGCCCTTTGGATGGCGAGTTGACATTTAATTGCTGATTACTTTCCACCAAGTCTTGCTTGTCTCCCTTTATTGTAACCCTGGTGGTGTGGGAGGCTTGTGAGTCATTCCCACAATCTGGAGATGGACTCTCTGCCATTTTGTTCCCAGTTGTTCGTGGCCATTTTTGGTGCTTGTCTTTTAAGTGGGTTCTCCCTAGGTCGAGCTGGTTCACATAATAGGAGTCTCTCACAGTGAATTCCTGATATTTGCCAACTAAATGAGGGGTTTCTTCTCTGGGCGAGTCCTGTGATGATGGTTGTGAAGCTTCAGGAGATTCGCAAGTGTCTCTTGGCTCCAAATCCCGCTGTTTATTTCTCTGCCGGCTCATCACTGGCCCCATGTGCATCTTGGTGAAATACTCACTCACAGATTTGATTTCCATCGTCTCTGGCTCCATCTCACCACCATCTGAGTGGAAAATCTGGGAAGAAGCAACAGCAGCAGATTTGTTGTCCTCTGTCTCAGGCCTGGCCACTGCTCTACTGTCACAAGCAGACGAGGCTTCAGCCTGGTCCTCGTGGGTAACATGGTATCCCTCTCCCAGTGCTCCATGGAACCTCAGGTGACTATCAGGATGCCTGAGAGCGGACGCTTGCTCTGAGCTCTCTGTCATTTCCGAGGAGTTTGTCTCATTGCCAGAATCGGACGACTCTGGACTAAATGCTCGAGATATTTCAACACCTGTGTGCCACAAAGAAACAAACAGCAAGTTAAGACGGTCAAATTTAAAGCCCAAGCAATATTTGGAGGATGACTTTCATGGATAAAAGAAGTACGAAGGATGTGACACTCATGTTTAATGAAAACATGCCAGATGATATAGTCAGTGTTCAAAACATAATGAAACAATGTTGAATAAAAGATAAGAATGAAACTTGTCACTTTCTGAGATAGTGTCACATAATCTTCTGCATTATTTGTGTAGGGAAAAAATATATTTGGCAAAATATACCATGTTGCTAGAGGGTTTGTATTGTATGTCTATGACCAAAGAACACAATTGGAAACTCTTCTGCTTGTGTGTGTGTCTCTCTCTCTCTCTTTATATGTTTATTTACATATACCAAAGTTTTTGGCTTAAATAGCATGTATTGAGGATGTGATACCAATGGGGAAATATAAATACAAATAGTGTAACCTAACAAATGGAGTACACAATGGGAAAATGAAAAGAACGATGGAAGCAAAAACACAAAGCAAAGACACAAATGGAAACTGATGAAAGGGGATTTATTTAAAAACAAAAATAACCAATGAGTCAATATGAATGGCTGTTAATGAATGAATGTGACAATAGTATAAGCAGAACCTGTGCTATTCTCAGACTGGGCAGGACTTTGTTCTTCAGAGGCAGCAAGGGCCTCAAGGGCCTGTAAAGTAGATACTACTGCATCGTCCAGTGGTGCCCCTTGGGCCCCCGCTCCATGTGTGGGCACTGAGTCTATGAGGGAAACTGGTATGTCCATTCCCTTGGCTCCACTTCGAGCGCCTGGATGCTCTTCTTCATCTGAACTGTCCCTGAAGCCTGGGGGAGGGGCAGCAATGGCCATGTTAAGGGAATGAAGTAGTATGTCACTGTCCTCCTCGTTGTTGCCCTCTGGTGGTGGAGGAAGGGAGGTCAGGTCGATGATGTCGTCGCTGGACCCTGAGAGTGACAGCAGCATGGGTTTGTCAATGTCACTCATGACCAAGTCCTCCTCACAGCTGATGTCGTCCTCATCTTCAGCATCATCTGTGGTTTCAGCATAGCAAATGTCATGCAGCAATGGCTCCTCAATGCACTCAGTTTGACCAAAGATTTTTGTGGCATATTGATATCCGTCTCCGTCTTCTATGGCATCCATTAACTTGTAGTCCTCCTCGAGACGCCTGTACATGTGGCTATGATTGTCAAGAATCTCTGGGTTGTCCTCCATTAGTCTCTGATAGCCCAGATTTTGGGGGTTCACACTGTCCAGGGGTGGGTCTCCAAAGATGAAAGAAACCTTTGCGTTTCTGGAAGAATCTTGGGGTTTGGACCTTGGAATATTGAGGTAAGTTTGTGTACAGGGAATTCGACAGCACTCTGCTCTTTCCACTGTGTGCATTGTGTGCTGAGTCTGATGGATCTCAGTGACATAGACTGGCTGGCTTTCACATCGAGCATGGTTGAGGTATTCACAATCCTGGTCAGAGAATTCTTGGCTGTATCTCTGACGGTTTCTGTCTTCACATCCTTTATGAGGTGTGCTGTAGGTACATTCTATAGACTGGAAGCTCTGCTTTATCCTTGCTGCATGATCTGTAAAATAAGCAAAATATAACATTTTTGATGAATATTGGTCTTCATATACCCATAGTTAAATTAAATGTACATACTTTTGTCCATTGTGTCAGAGTTTTTGGCCATGTTGAAGATAGAACGGCGAGAGTCCACTAGTAAGCGGTAATATCCAGCAGTCAAACAAGCCAGATTCATTGCGTCCACAGATTCCATTAGGAGAGTGATGGGCTGTAAAACACACAAATAAGCACAACAAAAACAAAATAAATGGACTGCAGAATGAGATGGTAATGGTTAATGTTTCTCCAATGCAAACACTGGTAATCCATGCATTAGTGAATTACTTAATGTTTCAAACCTTTACATCCAGGACGTGCAGCTCCACTCTGACTCTTTTTTCATCCTCAGTGTACATCTCAATGCGATTGACATGGCTGAAATCCGCCAACAGTGCAACCAAATTTGTTTTGGTATTAATCACATGACTAATTCCATATTTTGGGCCCACAAGTAATGTCACCTCTGTGTGCTTTTCACCTTGCTGTTAATCAAGTACATCCTTTTATTTCAAGGCTAAATAAATAGCTACATTGCCACATAGAAAGGTCATACTTACAACAAGCGTAGATTTAAAAACCCGACCACCATACAGTCTTAAGTCACTGAGATATTTGAGATAATGTACTTTTGCTTGCAAGGCAGTTAGCTGGAATAAAAAGATACAAATGGGTTAATTTGCCTCCAGCAAATGAGAAGCAACAGAAGACACAGTGTTATACATTATATAGAATAGAAAAAGGTACAGTACAGTTGTCTTGAATCAGATTTAAACAGAGACCCTCCACTAGGGGGTAGTGTGGAGTCTATTTACATCACATTGCAGGCTCATGACATAAACAAAGCATACTTGTGAATAAATAAATAAATACAACGTGAAGAGATACCTTTTTACCAGGAGGCACCAAGTTTTGGTTGGTTTTGAGGATGTGTGTTAGAGCTTTTTTGATGTTTTTCTCTTTCATACTTGAAAGCACAGCTGGAGGCAGAAACAGTCCCAGACCCCATTCCTTCCTTTGGGAATATCATTCATGAACATTAGAAAAAGCATGCCATTTCACCATTCAATTCACTTTTTAAGATTGTAATGGGGATAGGAAAATGAGTAAAGGTATTAATGATCAGAGAAAGCAGCATGAGTAAATTTTCATCGCAGACAATGCAAAAAGTCAAGTCAAATAGTTTAGAATGGTTATGTTCATTAGTAGTGCTAAACATAAAACCTTACTCTATATACTTGAGAGAGACTTTTTGGGACTGCTTGGTGTTGATAGTTAGAATGTACATTTGCAGTGCAGCCAATCGGAGGGCAGTATCATATTTCAGCTCTGACCCAAATCTCTCCAATACCACGTCATTACAGCTCTAGAGGAGACAGACAGAGATAGGTTACACTTTACATAGCAGCAACAACAATAACAAACACTCATAGGATGTTGGCTGATGTCACATTGCTTTTCTCTGTAGATACTAACCTGCACATAGAGGTACTCAAATGCTACCGCATCTCGCCTTAACAGCTCTATAGGGTCCTTTGGGACAAACGTGATGCGGAAAAAGCACTTCATTTTGTGTGACCCTGGCCTCTGCGTCACCTTGAGCGCATAAATGAGATAAATAGAAAGCCATCACTCAACATTGTGCACAACAGTGTGCAGCGTGCCCATATAAACCTGTTTTATAAGTCACTCCTTATATTTTGGCTCGTGTTCAACAAAGCAGTTGTGTTGACATTTATTATTAATATCTCTTCCTTTAGAAAAGTTTTGACTTCACAAGCACTCTCAGTAACACCTCATTATGTAACTGTTTTAGCCTATGGTTAGGTTGGCTCGTGTATAACATGTATTACCATGGTAACAGAATGTAGATTTGTCAATACCTGAGTTAACATCTCCTGCTCATGAAGGAGCATGAGTTTACTTGCTGATCCTTCTGCTCTATGCTCCAGCATAAGAGAGAAGTGCTCAATACTTTTTATGGATAATTTTTCTTGCAGAGTCATTATGACATCCTTAGAAAGGGGAAATAATTAACAATATCAGACAAATACTTATTAGAGAAATGTACTTCATTTGTTTTAATTTAAAATATCTCATTAGTCATTGTCCATTACCTTAATGGATGTGTTTGAGTCAAATTTAAAAGATTTAGTTTGTCCATTCTCCAGATACACTTTCAGAACATTTGGCATAAAAAGAAGAGAGTTGTCCTTCACAGTTTCCTGTCGATGAGAAACAAATTGAAAGATGTCGGACATAAAATAAATAGTGGTCAAGCCTGACACCTAAAATAGAATCTATTCATATTTCAGACTTTGGATTGTTGATCACAAGGAGTCTTACCGGCATCTGTCCATTTATGATGACCTCTTCTGCAAAGCGCACTTTAACTGGATTCGACTTTAACTTGGCCTTCTTGGCTGCACTGATGAATGCTGATTTAGGGGACTTTTGGAGAGAAGAGTAGTAAGCATCACTTCATGTATAAAATATGCATCTACAGTATATTTATCGAGGGGATGTCAGCCACTTCAAACACACTTAGACCACACTATCCGAACAGTGCCAAACATACATGTTCTTTCATTAAATGAGTTCTTTAATAATTCTGAATGAAAAAAAAAATACAATGTAATGATTTTCTATATCAAGATCATAATTTGTCTGTTGTGTTATATGGTGCAGCTTATTTTGGGAAAGAATTCAAGCGTAGCCATATTTGTTCTGACTTTTATGTAGACTGTAAACAAAAGCAGAATTATGCTTCTGGCAATGGTGCACCATCACCATCTGGGTCTCGTGTGCATATTCAGTCAAAAAGTTCACTTAGGGTTTCTGAGGATCTAAACCACTTGGAAACAGGACTGAGATCTTCCCTGTTTTGGTATTAGCCAGACACTCAACACTCACTGTAGCAGTGCCAGCAGGAGCATATGGTGTGATAAATGAGTTGTCTTTGCACAGTCAACAAGTAATCTAATCCAAAAAAAGACATTATTTAGCAATACATTGTATATAGAAAAAACAAACCTACTGGATACGGTTGGATAACGGTCAGCATTATGGATTCCTTGCAGCTTCTTCAGAAAAAGAAAAAAGAAAATGACAACAATACATAAAATAAAACACTAATAGAACACGCTGATAATATGCAAACATGGATCAGACTATATTTGTAGAAGTCTTTGGAAAAAACATTGCTCATAGTGCAATACATTCATATTTTCTCAGCTCCTCTTTCCACCCATGTCAGTGGTGCTGGTTAGCATAGAATAGTGTGGTACCTGACGAGGTCGATGACCTTCTCCCTCGGGGCTGAGCTGACTGCCTCATCATTGATCATGATGATCTCGTCCCCTGGGAACAGCTTGCCTTCTGATGGACCACCTGACACCACACAAAGTGTTGAGTGCTACACACCACAGATATTTCATCATTTTCTTCATTCTCCATCTCTCCATTGTTGTGGCTCACAGCCCTAATTAGTTTTTACTTTATCAATGAAACACCAACATAATCTGCTTTACACTGGATAGGCTTCCCCCCTGATTTTAAGCTCCTCGGGGTGTGTGTGGGCAGAGGTCAAGGATTAAAGTGATGAAAACAGCTGGGTCACTTTACCTGGTGTGACTGAACGCACCACCACAGGTTTCTCGCTGCCTGCTACAAAACCAAAGCCAAGCACTGGGTCCCGTCGCATCTCCACCTTCCGAGGCACCGGTGCCACAAACCTATCCCCCTCGAAACGCACTTCCTCCAGGGAGCTGCTCTGGGACACGTGACTGTAGAAACAAGTAGAGAGAAAGAAAATGTTTTAGGATATGATAGCAAAAAACGACACACATTTATTAGCTCTTACTGTTGACAAAGTTCTCACACAAGCTTTGATTCAAATACAGCACAAGTCTGTTTTTTAATCCCGGTATTATTTGAATGCAAGGATTGTTGCCATCACTGTTTAGATGCATATTGAAACCCGGCTGTCTAAATTTGAACCCCATTCGACCCTTTACTTACCCTTGCAATTTTCACTGACAGTGCATTTTCGCTCATCCTTGCAATCGAATTACTCTCCCATGTCTTCTGCAGATAAAAAATGTGCATATCTTGTGTTGTTCTCACATAGTCCTTCACTGCTTCCTCGCTTCAACGCCTTGCACTTTTTCCTCTTCGGCTGCAAAGGCATCGACAGCTCCATATGGCGCCCGCACTGTTAATTCTAGCCGTGGGCTGACAGTGTGTAATTTGACAGATATTTTCCAAGCATGTACTATTTGTGTGAATACGAACAATTGATCTTTCATAGAACAAAACCAGTGTGATCTGTCTGTCAAAATACTAATGCTTTGACAAAAACAGCTAAAGAATCAAGATGTTCAAAGATTACTGTCAACTGAGAGCTGGGAAAGGATGGAACAAGTACGGCCACACTTTCAAACCTGTATTAGTGAACACAGATTTAAGTCTGTGGAGATTTTATGTGAAACTGTGTGTTTCTGTTTTTAAATAAATAATTTAACTTAACTTTAAACTAACTTAAGTAGATATGAATGAATGAATGTATGTATTCAGTAATCCACCATGACTTCATTACCAGTTCAATTTGTTCAAAGCTCAGAAAAAGACTTTCCCTATCAAGGAAGATCTAATTAAATTCAAGTGTAATTTAGCTGTATTTACAGCTGTATATATAATTAAAAATAAAATGTAAGACATATTTTTCATATTTTTGATATAAACTACACACCATTGACACTGAGAAACGGTGCGTGATGTGAGAACCTACATTGCACAAAGTTAAATAGTGTATCACTTGGATCCGATTATTTTGATACCAGGTTTCCAAAATATCATAGATGGACTTTGCAGCTCCATTGCTTTTAAAATGTATTTTAATTAAGAAATATTGGGTTAGCTGCTAGGGTTGCAGCTATTCATTATTATTTAAAGTGGTATCTCCTTTAATTACGGAGTTATCAAATTACTTTTGTCTTTTCACAAAATCATTGTATATAGTTGCCTAAAATATCTGCAACAAATTTGTTCTGTGCACGTGGATTCTGTGCACTTGGATGATGTTATGTCATCAAACCGAGCAATTCAATAATCGCTACTATGCGAACAGAAGAACGTCACCTCCAAACATCTCAATTCCTCTTGGGGCTTCAGTTTAATTGCTGTGGCCTGATCCTGGATTTGTGTTTTTCATCTGCAACACTGAGTCCAACAGCTTGGGTACAAATCACAGCCATATGGACCTGTGCATTCAGGAAGAATACAGTCTCCTCCCCACTCGGCCACCTGCTAAACATGGCCACATTCCCATTGTTCGGACAGCCATGTATCTAATGGTGCCTAATCATACTCATTAACTGTGAGTATAGCTCCACACTGCTGAATACGAGACAGATTAAAGTGTACATATCTGTATATACATTGTAAATCTATGGACAAAGAAGCTTTTTGGTCAAATAAGTTTCTCTGAAGAGCTGCACATAAAGTAGCTAAACTGTGTGTGTGTGTGTGTGTGTGTCTCTGTGTGTGTGGTCCTATCCGCCTTTTCCTGCAAGTTAACCTCCCTAAACTGCACAATTAGTGGTATAATTTTGATGCAGCACTTCTCTCAGTAATAGTAGTGAGAGAACCAGCTGTGGATCTGCCAGACCGCCAAGGTGGTAATCAATCTGTGTCAACTCATTTGTAAATGTTGTGATGAAGTCAATCAGATGAACACAATGACAAATTAAGCGCAATGCATATCTTTATACAGGTTAAAGGCTTGGACAGCAGATTCTACACAAGCAGCTAATTGATGCATATTAAAAGATGATTCTATTACATCACATATTGTCACATTGTAAATATTAAAGACATGCTGGGTTATTCATATGTCCCTGTCACGCTGACTAAACATGTGTTACATTTAGAACATTTTGGCTTCCAGCACACCACAGCCCTGACAATCACACAAGCAGACAGTAGATTATTTATGAGTCTCCCTCAAATTTAGCAATGCACGGCGGCGACGCATCCCTCTCCTCCAGTGCACATGCTCCTCCGCCAGCACTTTCCCTGTTCCTTACTTCTTATGTAACTCCTCTGACATCACGCTTCTCCTGCTCTAACCCATGTGTGGCACCCCCAGCATCAAAAAGCCATGCAAATATGTTAGTTTACAACAGATTGAGTGTCATGTGTAAATGTTTTAGCTAATCAAGTGCATATTGTGTGATGGTTGAAAAGATGCAACATGCTATACTACGTACGTACAATCAAACTTCGCATCCATCCACACACACAACCAGTTGATATTCCCTGTACCTGGTCTAGAAGCGCTCGTCAGTGAGGATTAGTCAAGCTCCTGAAGAGCAAAAGCGAGCCCCGGACAGGTGAAATCTTCATGGTGTGCAAAGCAGTACTCTGCAAGCCCCTTGTTGTGCATTTGGAGCACTGCATGAGTAGTAATGTGGTTGTGCGGGAGTGTGAGAGCAAGATAGAGCCGAGAGAAGACAGCTCCCTCTCTTGTCTCTGTGGGCAGGGAGTGCGCAGCAGCAGAATCAGTATTCTGAACGCACAGATGGAGACAGTGCTGAGGCTGTGACGTGGCTGGAATAATCTCGGGTTAGAAGTGAAGTCTAAAACATCTGGGACTAAGAGAGCTCCTTGCTACTGCTGCCCCTGACAAGCATCTCTCTTAAAACACTGGGCACTTACTTGATGTAGCAGTCACGGCTTTCTCTATTGGTGCCCATGTCCCACCCATTGGGGGGTCCCTGCGAAGCACTCCAGGTCCCTGAAGGGGGCGGCCAGCCGGATGACTTTGTCCTGTGGCTGTAGAGATAAGAAGTACAAACATGAGTTTGTTGGGATGATGTTGTTGTTTGTTATGGTGTCCAAAACAAAAATGTACATTGTATGGACAAGAACGAGTGACATGCCTATCCACTAACAAACCCAGGTTGTCTGAAACCTATTTTGTGCTAGGGAGTTTTCTTGGAAAAAATCTTTGTCTTTTATTTATTTTTATTTTTATTCAGCTATTTGATCTTGATTCAAAATGTGTTTTACTTAAAATCCAGATTCAGATATTTTTATAGCTAGTAAATATATTGACCATAATGGCTTTTAGGCTTAGAAAACTTGAATCATTACATCTGAGAATGGCTTAATGAAATAATGTAAATATACATAACTGCAAGCAGCTACAGTATGAAAGGCCCTAGCCACACACACTTTGCGTTATCGTGCAGCACTGCCTCACCAATTGCGTACATGGTGCCAAACCGCACATTTTTCACAATGTGGCCTGCTAAAGAAAACATGGCCCAGATCATGATACCCCACCCAAGTAAGAACTGGGGACTAAATGTGATGAGCTGTGTTAGTTTGCCCTATACAAATTTAGCCAGATTAAAAAGGACCTTCTACCACCATGTTGGCTGTGCCCCCTATGTCTTCTGGCAAAATCTAATAGGATTCCTTTTAACAATGGATTTCTTCTTGCCACTCGTTCATAAAGGCCAGATTTGTAGAGTACGACTCATAGTTGACTCATGTACAGATTCCCACAGTTTGCAGTTGTACATAGTCTTTCTATTGCCGAATAATGATTAAACAGTGTTCCAAGATATTTTTGAATAGTGGAAAACTTCTCTAATTTAGAGAGAGAAGTTTTCCAATCTTTGAAATTCTCCCGGAACACGGGATGGGGACGACAGTGGCTCAGTTGGTAGAGCATTGGCCTAAAGGCCTGAAGGTCGTGGGTTCGAGCCCACCACAAGACCTACTTCACGACTCCCACTGATGACTGCTGTCATTGTGTCCAACACTTAACCCCACTTTGCCTGAAGCCCCTGCTCAAAGATCAAAGCTCCTGTGGACTCACCACCTGC
>JAPMNZ010827850.1:0-10899 GCA_029875035.1 Pomatoschistus microps | reverse complement strand
GAAACCTTACAAAGAGGTTTATGACACAGACCGAGATATAATTACTACAGAATGTCATGAAATTGTTAAAAATAAATATTTTCTTAACAATCAATATGATATCTAGTTTCTCTTTTCTCTTTAAATTTAAATTTAAAAATAACTTTAGATGGCTTTAAACAACTACCTAACCCTGTCCCAATTGATCAAAAGAAAAATCGCCCAATTGAATGTCAAATAAATGAATAATTACAGCCCTGCATTCTACCACAATTTGACTTTAAAATCTTTAATATGATTATTGGTACTCGGTAGCCTTTTTGTCGACTACACTTTCGCCATTGTAGTCATCTAGGTATACAACTCAATACAATGCAGCTCAAACCACAATGTGTTGCCAGGGTTGTAATGCTGTCTTATTTTTGTAATCCCCTTTAAAAAAACAAACAAAACAATAGCAAAGAGAATTGGGATTCTGCATGGCATCTGAGACAACAAAACCGTGCTGTTTAGAACTACCTTGCATTTTCTTTGACAATACAGGGGCTTTAGATTAAACAGTCGACCAAAATGGGAAAAAGGCTCTCTACCCACTTTGGACAACAAAATCCATACTTGAAGGTGTGTGGCTTCTGGCCCAGTTCCTTTTCCCTCCGACATGTATTCTAATTTTGAAGCTCTTAAAAAGCTCGGGTTCGGGTTCACAACATGCAGCTGCAGCTATATGGCAAAATGAGGGGCCCCCATACTTATATTTTCCTCCCTAAACGTCATATTGGTGAAGTGCCGGGCAACCGCACCCTTCATCTAGTGAAACCCTAGGAGTGCCACTACCACCTTAGCTGTATTTAGTTGTCTACTGACCTCAGATGTAATCCGTAATAACAGGACCCAGCCCGGGACAATCCTATCATTGCACCTCCTGATAATCGCTTAATATAGGCCTCTGGGATTAAGAGCAAGATCAAGCCCAGCTCTCAGGAATTTTTATCCTATGCTGACTTTTTGAGCCAGACATGTTACCAAGCTGTTGCTCCATCAATATCATGCAGATAAAACACTGCTTTTGGAGCTTAGGGACATCACAGAGAGGCATGCTGTTGTGGAGAATCAAGCAGGTTTAAGCATTTTTCTCATTTGTCACCAACAAAGAAAATTATTATTTTTACACTAAAATGTATATATTTTTTCATGGGTCTAATAAATGATATAAACATTAATGCCGGTGAGAAATACATAGACTTTTAAATCACAAATAATATAATTGTGTAATATAAAAATAAGTTTGACTCTTTTCATAATGGTATCATTTGGTTTCTCAGAGCAACTCTAGTCCCAAAGAACACGATAAGCTCAGTACTTTTTAGATCAAAGGACATGTATTGTTTTGGTCTGTGATGCACAAAAGCAGATAAAAAGCACCAAGGCTACTGCGTCAATGCAGTTGAGGAAGAATTTTAATGTTTAAGAAAGTGCGTTGTGAGTCCCTGTCTCTGAAAAGTGTTATATAATATAACGTACCTAAACTACAGAAAAACCATCCTAAGACAGAAAGAACAACTACAGCAGCAAAAGTCAGCAGTAGTCTAATAATAAATCTGATTTTCACTTTTAGAAGTAGATTTGAACCTCTGAGGTTACATGTGCCAGGAGAAATTACTGCATTATGCATTCTTTCAGTGCCTCATTTAGACATTAAATATGCATACAGCACGGGGGGATTTAATTCCTAACTGGGAAAAAGTCACATTAAGCTGGCAGGGAATGTGATTATTAAGTTTAAAGGGAAAGGGAATCAGACAGTTCTAAAGAAACTAAAATCAGGTGATTGCTGGGTTTGGGTTGGAACTCATGGAATTCCAGACTGCCTGTTTGGAGTTAATTTGAGTCAGCTGTTAAAATCATTAGGGGCAGCTGAAAGAAGTATTAACATATTTTGTACAGCAAAAAATAGGATAATCCCCAAATAAAGCTATCAGCACATATTGGGCTAACGGTAAAAGGGTTCGCAGTGGGCTCAAGCAGAAACATTCTAAAGTGGCCGAGGCTAGAGCAGGAATAGGTGAAGTCACTCAGTGTCCCATTTCCACAACAACTGCTTAGGAATGTCTGCAAAGGTCTAGGAGACAGCTGCTCCATCTGTTCTTACAAGCAATTCAGCCTCACAAGAAAAATGACAGGAATCAGGCATTCTAGCTGTCTCCTGACGCATCATCTTACCTTATTGTTTTCTGCACAGTGACACACAATAAATCATCATGGCTGAACAAAACCTCAATTTATGCTAATTTTGCTCTAAACAGACGTATCATATTCACACAGCTCAGCACAGGGTGGAAAAAAGTACTCACCAGTTTCTTCATCAATGGTGAATATTCCCAAGCCTGACCCGTCACGAATGGAGTATCGGATTTCCCCATCTTGTCCACTGTCCTCATCTTCTGCTTTCACGCTCATGACGGATGTACCCACAAGTGCGTCCTCTTTTATAAATCCTCTATCCACAAAGGAACGGAAATATGGTCTGTATAGGTTCTCATTTACATCCACAACGTCAATTTCGATGAAACACGTTGATGACAAGGACATCGGCTTTCCTTTGTCCTTAGCTTTTGCCGTCAAGTTGTAGACCTGCTTTGTTTCATAATTTAGATTTTGCACAATCCGCACAGCCCCACTAATTTTGTCTACTTCAAAATTCCCATCTGCATTGTCAGTCAGGCTGTATCGAATTTGGCTCGAGGGACCAAGATCAGGATCATGAGCTTCCAGCCACATGATTACAGTACCAATTGGAAGATCTTCCCTCACTTTGACCCGATAATTTGGGGGTACAAATTTGGGAGGGTTATCGTTGACGTCTTCCAGAGTAATCTTAAGCGGCACGGTGGAGACCAACTGAGGCTCGAAAACTGCTTGGTCACGTGCCGCAATCTTTAAAATGTAAACGGATTGCAGCTCACGGTCAAGTGGCTTTGTTACAGTAACTACTCCGGTATCCTCGTCGATGGCAAAATGATCGGTCCCTCCCAGAATAGAGTATTTCACTGCTCCATTAGGTCCTTTGTCCTTGTCAGTAGAGTCTACCTGAATGATCTGCGTTCCAACAGGTGTGCTCTCGCTAATATCGACGGAATATGAATTTTGCAACAACTGTGGGATATTATCATTTGTGTCTAGGATTTTCACGTCTAAAAGGCGGGATGATGATTTCTGCGGTATTCCCAGATCATAAACAGTAATATTGAGAGTGTAATGGTCAGTGGTTTCCCTGTCAAGAGGGGAATAAACCAGCAGCCAGCCGGTTTCCATTTCAACTATAAACTTGCTTTCGGGGTCTCCGCCTGAAATAGCATACACGAGTTTCCCATTGAAGCCACTGTCTGAGTCTGTCGCACTCAGATGCACAATCCGAGCACCTACCAGGAGGTCCTCTGTGATCTCGACAGCGCTGGGGAAGGAATCTCCAAACTGTGGCGTGTACCGATTGATTGAGTGTATGTCCGGAAAGTCGTCTGGCTCGCTCTGTGTGTGAACTTTGCTGCCTTGGAGGAGCTTCTCTGCCAACATAGTGGCAACGCCAGTTTCAACACATTTTAACTGGACTGGTTTCCGTGCCGTGATGACAGTAATATTCATGTACATTGGCTGCGTGTCATGTTCTCCGTCGCTGGCAATGATTTGTAAACTATGAAAGGACACTTTAGCTGCCTCCCCTTCGCTCAACGGGTGCTTCAGAGAGAGCACCCCAGAGTTCGGGTTGAGTTCAAATAAATCCAGGTCGTTTCCTGCTTTGATATAGTACCTCACTAGCTGCAATTCGTCTGCATCTATGGCAGAAACTGTAGTAACCTGCTCTCCCACGCCATGGTCCCTTGGCACAGTAACTTCGCAATCGACATTTTCAAACAAAGGCTTATTGTCGTTGAGGTTGTTAAGGTTGATGGTGACGGAAGCCTCCACCTCTCTCCGAAAGGGGGTTCCCCAGTCAGAAGCTCTGACTTTCAGGTGGTAAATCCTCGGCATTAACTCATAATCTAGCACCTCTGAGGTACTGATGACACCCGAGAAGTAGTCGATGACAAATGGTTGAGGAGTTAGATTGGTGATGCTGTAGGTCACATAGCCGTTCTCGCCTTTGTCAAGGTCTGTGGCTTTGACCGACAACACGCTGGTCCCTGCTGCTACATTCTCATCAACACTGGCCTTGTAGGATGTCTGCTGAAACTCGGGAGCATTGTTATTCACATCAATCACATCCACAATGACTTTTGTGGCTGCCTTTTTGTCGCTGGTGATCACGTCCAGCTCAAACTGCGGCGTGGAATCGGCATTGATTGGTCCTGCCACACTGATTAAACCGGTATCAGGGTTGATAGTAAATCTGTTCTTGTCGGATTTATGTCTGAATGCATATTTAAGATGGAGATACTTTGGCACAGCTGTTACCACGGTGACAGGAGTGTGGAGGGGGGCAAATTCACTTAAGTTAACTCTGTAAATAGCATGTTCAAAATTAGGAGGGTTAAATTTAAACTGTGCGGTTGTGACGTGCACTAATTTAGCAGAAGAGAATTGAGGTGGGTTTCCTTTGTCCTTGGCCTGCAGAGTGAGGTTGTATCCGTATGGCTGACTATCCCAATCTACATCTTTGACTGCTTTGATTTTATACTCCTTGCTCCCAGGGCTGGTTCTGACAGCCTTGAACTGCTGCAGGGGGTCGCCAGCGACTATAGTAAGTGATGCAATCTCTCCATTTGGTCCAAAGTCATTATCCTCTACTGTCACGATTGCATATGTTGGGTCATGGTCTGCATCTGAGGGGGCCAAAGTCACTGCGGTAATCACAGGCGCGTGCTCATTTGCCTGCTCCACTCTCACAGTAAGTTTGGCCATGCTGCTGAAGCCACTGCTGCCGTATAGTTTCATCCCTCTGTCCACTGCCAGAATCTCCATCTCATACAGCCTGGTCTCGGAGTAGTCCAGTTTCCCCGTGAGTGTCACCACACCGCTGGTGGGGTGCACCGCAAACATATCCGTCCACTCTCTGAAGCTGTAGTAGTACTCCCCGTTTGTACCGATGTCCGCATCCGTGGCCGTGACCTTTGCAACACTTGTGCGGATAGCTGTGTTTTCAGGTAGAGAGATGCTGTAGGAGGTCGGCGAAAACAAAGGCCTCAAATCATTAGTGTCCAGAACTTGTACCATGACTCTAGTGCGACTTTCTAAGTTAGTGTTTCTCTCAGACGCCTTCACAGTCAGCACATAGTGGTCTTTCACCTCGCGGTTCAAAATAGCAGTGCTACCTCCTTTGGTCCTTATTCGCAAAAAACTGAAATCTCCCAATACATAGTCCTCAGCTTTGAACAAGTTCTCATTGTCCCCGGCGATGATTTTGTATCGTATCTCCCAGGTGGGGTCTGTGATGTAGATTCCCATTTTGTTGTGGCTCTCCAAATAGGTCTTAGCAGCAGAGTTCTCGTATATGGTGGTGTTGTAAACAGAGTAGGTGAAGTGCATGGAGGCGGCCCCGGTGCACCCGCAGACGAGCTGCAGGAGCAACACGAGCGGCCAAGCCAAATGCTTCCCCATTATCGTACCGCGGTCTTCACACAACCACCTGGGGAAAAAGGAAGTGGACCGTTAGTCTCTTGTAAGTGCAAAGGCATGCCAAATGGCTAAAACAGATCAGAAATGAATGAAAAATGGTCAAAAAGCAAGGTCATCTGTGGTTAGTTTGACATGTAATGCAAATTTTGGATCTGAACCCACACATGGAGAAGCGTAATTTAGAACATTTAAAATGATTTGCCACCTTATAGTATTATTCTTGGTTATTTTGTGACATTCCCTCGTTACCTTAGACTTCTAATATAGTGAAATATGGTAATAAATTCTTGTGTTATGGCATATGCTAATTTTAAAAGCCAGCATCATTTTGATATACTACATAATCTATTTAAATTAGCCTCAAAAAAAGTAAAGCGAATTCATCCAGGTGCGTCATTACCTCTACACTGCCTTGGATTGTAATAGCCACATAAAAGCTGGGCAATGACATTATGGAGCCAGATAACATGTCCCTAATTTAATTTATTGCGATGCGGAAATCCATTTGACAATAAATGAAAACGGGATGAGGATCGAATCGGATGCAAGCCTCAATTTCTCCCCCATTGTCCCTGTTAAATGTCTTGTCAGGATGCTCAGGCTGATAAATGGTGAAATGGTCTCTGCCTGGATATAGTATGACAAGCATGGGAGCTGCATTAGTATCAAGTCTGAATATTGTGAGATGTCAAAATGCTGTGGAAACCAATTTCACAACGCATCAAATTGATTGATGAGAATACTAAGATGCTTTTTCTTCTATTAATTAAACTGGATTAGATTGCAAGGTTCGCATGGAGAGTTGAAGTGACACTATGACATGTTTGTTTTGGTATTACACTGGTGATACATGACTTTTTTTTCCCTTCTGCCAATGAATACTTCGTTTGCAAAAACAGATATGTGCCATATTAGAAAAAAATATTTGAAAGGCTTACAATTTTCCCTTCACCAAGTGATTTTGTGAAAAGCAAGATATAATTTAGTGCCATACAAATCACGTTTCACCCCTACTTGAGAAAATTCTTTCAAATGTAGCTGTCAAAACATATTGAAGATTGTGGCCAGAGAAATACAACTTTTTTTACACATTTTCTGAACAGAGATATCAGATCAAGATAAGACTCCATGTGTAAATCTATATGCAAATCACGTATGTATGAACGTATGTTGAATGGCAGTGGAAATGGATAGAAACAGCACACTCACTCGTTTACAAGCGTTTTACAACGTCTAGGTAATTGCATGTGGGTGTCCCTAGTCCACAAAGGCAAACACAACCAAACGTTGCTATGTCAGAATAGATAAAACTTTGCTATTATCCCGCTACAGTATTTACTTTTGGCGTGTCCAAATGGGCGCACTAGTTCAGTTTTTCCATGCTTTTTGCGGGTTAATAAATGACTAAACCAAACACCAGCCAGCCCGGATCACCTTGAATCGAAAAGTATCGCCTGCAGGTACAAAAGAGCCATCTGCTCGCATGGGAGCCACCATTGTATCATTCCGTAACAAACTGGTAGTTACTTCTACATATTAGAAAAAAATCCAAGAAGCGAGGCGATTCCAAGCACTCACACGACGTCTACGCAACTTCACACATAGATTTGAGTTGGTAAAAGCATTAAAAATAAACTTTTCGTGGGCGCATTTTCTTGGCAACCCCCATCCCCCAACTGAATCCATTCACTCTTTGCGAACTAAGCGAAAGCTGGTGCACAGATTCGGTCACCTATTACAAACATTGCACGGAAATCCCACCATTACGCACTATATGATGCATGTCTTTTAAAAAATAGCTCTGTCAACCACTCAAATACGTGCGCAAAAAATGGTCAGAGCAAGCCCCTACTCGCGTCTTTCTCAGGCACTTCACAAAAGCTCCCTCAACTTTTTCCCCCGTGTAATAGTAATAGTCGCGCTTTGGAGAGGGGAAAAAAAATCACGGACGCTTCACGTACCGTTTCTGCTGGGAGTTTCATGAGTTAGGAGGTTTAGCATTGAGTTGGAGTAGTCCAAATGTAGGCATGGTAGTTTTAAGCGGACTGGCCGTGTCTGCTCTTTGCTGTTACTCCATCCACACTGCTGCGCGCTGCTCGGAGAGGCTCTAGCTGCTGTTGCCTTTCTCTCCTCGCTCCCTCTCGCTCTCGCACCGGAGCGGGCCAAGGCGCGCACTCACAGACCCAAGTATCCCTCCGCCCTGCTGGATCCGCGCGTGGGCTCTACTTTCTACAGACGCCGGTATGTTTGAAATGAGGTTTTTATTATACGTTATAAGAGCGTTCCATGAATTCTGTATAGAGTGTCTCAGAGAAGCAGACAATTTCCACTTTCAGAATTATATGTGACCCTTGGGAAAAATATTTAAGAAAGGCAGGTATATGAGTCAATGTTACTCACAGTTTTTATTAATTATTATCATGTAGTAATTAGACTATGTAATGCATTTTTTTATTTTTTTTATTTTTTTTTGAATACTTTATTGTGTAATTCATTTGGCACTGTGAATGTACAGACTTTGTAAGCAAATAACAATATTTTTTTTTTTACATGTGCTACAGTTAAGTGCATATACACATACATATTTTTAAAGCACCATGTGAAATGTATCGTAAGTTACAACAAAATAAAGATAGAAAAGGAAAATAATAAATAAAACAAACAAACAAAACATAAAAAAATAAGATAAAAAAGATGTATTTTAAGACACTTCTATTCCTTTTCACATTTTACCTCTGTCATAACTTTAGTACCAGCCATTGACTGCTGTACCAGCTCTGTGTATGAGATAACATGTTTTATGAATGTTGTGGTCTGATAACAAAAGATATATGACCTCAATAAAGTTAGGTACTCCTCACTTGTGATTAGAAATATCCTTTAATTAGAATCTTTTAGATACCACACTTCAGTAGACGTTATGTCGTTTTAAGCCCATGACTTCAGACCAGAACACTTTCTATACAGCGGCATGGCTGCATAAACAATTTGATTTTAATAGTTTTAAAGCTCCATGGCTGCACCTTTTCACATCAAAAACACATTATAGACTCCCAAAGTGCCTAAATGGTTTGCTTGGGAGTGGTAGAATAACTTTATTCACAGACTATGTTAAAGTTTTGAGAGCTTGCCTTAAAGTACACTGACAGGTCATAATCGTGTTTTGTAATTGATCATGGAAAGAACTCTTTTTGGGGGCAATAGTTCCAGTTTTTTCTCCGTATAGGCAACTCTCTCACTTCTCTGCTCAGCTAAAACGTTATTACCCATTTCTTATAATGACTACAGAGTATATTCAGCCAACATTAATGGTAATTATCTTGAACTCTCTTTGACGATATTCATCTATCACCAGCCACCAATTCCCTCCTGATCCAAACACTGGACACAGAATAAACCAATTAGACTCCAATTCAAACATTACATAAGCACTTTGAGGTGACTTGTGTATGTGAACTGTGCAATATGAATAAACTTGCCTTGCCTTCAATCATTCATGTAGAAAATAAAAAGTTTTTAAAAATTACAACCTTGTTTCCTTAGTACTTTTGTGTTTCTTTTATTTAGATTTTTTTCTCTTATTGCTTTATCTCCTTTCCCATTTTTTGTTCTTGATCTACAAGGATAAGTGTTTTTTTGTGTATATGTTTATTATACAATGCGAATATACATGAATGGAAAAATAAAACTTGTAAGCGCGGTCGGATGCAGGCTGCAGCGCTCCCAGTGTGCCTACTTTACGAGTGATGGCGCTGTCTCCCTTCCCCTCATACTTCTCCCACGGACGGACTGCAGTAGTAATAGTGCAAGAATCGAATCATCCTGACAAGTCTCTGCTCCAACCAAATCAAAAAAGCATTATCAACGGGAGAAATCGTTTATCGTGCGTGCGTAATTCCAACACGAGTCAAAGGAACTATTCCATCTGACTTTACGCATTCTTAACAGGACTGATTTTCCCATTGCATGCTCTATTTATAGGACTTGTTTGCCCTTACGTGCGTTTCAACGGTCCGTCCATCGCTGTACACTGAAAATCCCCATCATATTTTGAATTGGGGAAAGACCCATGCAAAACTTCAGAAAATCAGAGCAGAAATATTGGCACGTATAAATTTTTAGTTTTGAATTTGTAATCGCAATATGGCAAATGTCCTGCTTCATTCTGACACAAGCTGACGACTTGCATAAAAACTTTGGATGTCTTCCATGCGTAAAGATAGTTGCAAATATATAAGACTTACCAGACCAGCTGGATACCCGCCGGCGTCTTTCATCGGGACATATCCATTCATAAATCCGCTCCTTTGAGTTTTAGCCAGCAGCATATCCTCTCCTCTCTCTTCTGCGCTCCTCTCTGCCCTCACATTCCGTCTGAAATATCACAGAAATCTCCCCTTGTGCGTGCACGCCAAACACAAAATAGTTCCGAATGAGTTTCAGCGCGACAAAAATCCAGAAAAGGGAGCGAAATGCGAAATATTCTCCAAGGCAAGAGAAAAAGGCAAAGTTGGGATGTAATTCCTTGTGTCTATGCCTGCGCAGTGGAAAGTAGCGGCGTGTGTTGAGGGGGCGGAGTGAGAGCGAGTGAAGTGAAGAAGCACTCATCCACTGCTTGCTTCTGCCTGTGTGCAAAAAAACATTTAAGCTGCTGTGCAATTATATGGCAAGTATTTTCAAGTAATGTTTTATTTGATTTGTTTGGCATTTGAGTTGATTGATGGGCTGCAAAAATCAACATTGTTTTTTTCTTCTTCTTGTGATTACATTGTATAGCTCTGGGGGATGTGTCAGTTCCCCATGGATGCAAGTCAATGGAAATCTAAGATGGCTACTTATATAAAAAACAAAACATCCTGCTCAATTTGAATATGTTTTGTATGATTATATCTAAAGCTGGAATACCTAACTTCAAATCTAATATTGACTATACATCTAAAGTTGTTTTTAACTCTTATTACACATTATGACACAGCCTTGTCTTACCTGTGGTGAAAAGCGACGCAGGTTCAAACAACACGCCTTTCCACAGTGTTCAAAAACACAGTGTGACCTTATGACCTATTTACCCACTGACCAATTAAAGCCTTTTGTCATGTTACCTGCATGAAACAGGAAGTAAATCCAGAACCTTTCTCTCTTTAGGGCATGTCCAAACTCAGGCCCGGGGGCCAATTGCGGCCCTCAGTGTCATTTCTTGTGGCCCTCTGCCTTGCTAATCCAAAGTAGTTAGTAGTAGTGATGGTGCTAATGTAGCTGGTGAGATGGTAAACATTTGTCATTCAGCCAACTTCAGCTCTCTCATAGATC
>JAPMNZ010827737.1:0-10741 GCA_029875035.1 Pomatoschistus microps | reverse complement strand
TAAAGTGACATAATGTAAAGTGACATTGTTCTGTGACATTCTGAAGTTGCATTATTGCACATTGCACATGATTTAAGAATTTACTTATTATGAACGTGTTTTGACCTTGGGAGATGGCAATCATAGTTTTACGAGTAAGTAAGCAATCATCTTTTTAAATATAGCGCCATTCACAGACAGTCACAAAGCCCTTTATAATTATTGTGGACATTTGTCGCTCACTCCACACAGAGATGGGAGCGAGGTCACCAAACAGAAGGCGCATTCCAGACCTATTGTATATATTTTTAGTGGTAGGGGAAACCGGAGCACCTGGAGAAAACCTATGCAGACACAGGGAGAACATGCAAACTCCACACAGAAAGGTCTGGAGATGGGCTAACCACTGCACCACTAAAATATTGTGTCTTCTGAATACGCTGTCAGGCCAAAAGGCAGTAGATCTGGGGAATTACTAAACAAAGCTCACATATTCTTGAAACATGATTTTAATTTTTTTCAATATTTTCTGATGAGCAAATAGCATAAATCCACCGAAAGGACAAGATGAACATTCGTATCGTACTATGAAAGTCACTTGGACTGTACACCACACCGTGCAGCTCTTAACCTCACCAGTGCCTCGCTCCTGCAGTGGGGTCAGTGTTCTCAGTAAAAGCCCAGATAATGGTGTGTTCCTCACACTCCAGCGCTCTCGGGTCACTCCAGATAAAATGTCTAAAAACTGCCCTCCACCATCAACCAAACAGCGGCTTTTCATTATTCAACATGTGAGAGGATGCTGCTGAGACGCCATCCCGACTGCAGAGGAAGGCAGGACGAGAGAACGGGCACACACTAGTATTACTATTGTAAATGATCATTTTGTGAGGCTAAAATTGGTTTAAAAATGGGCCTAATTCATGAAACCTTTGCAATATCCCCACCGCTGTCAGACTGTACAACAAGTCACTTTAAGTCACTGCATTATGACTGAAAAACTTGCACTACTATTGACACTTCTTCTTATTGCCACTTTCTAATTGCAATTTTTTGTACATAATATGTCCTGCATCAACATGTTTGCACATTTCTTACTTTTTGCACAATCTTGAGTGTTTCTATCCACTCCAAATGTGACATGTAAATTTCTCCTGTGTGAGATTAATAAAGCACATCTTATCTTATATGTGTATTTCAGGAGATTTGACGCACACTCTGCTCTGAGGGAATCACATTTAGTTCATGCTTTTAAAATCAGAATCCTTTTATTGCCCTGTGAGAAACAAGAAGTCACAAACTTGGAAATTGCTTTGGCTCTCGGCGCAAACAAGTTAAAGCAGAATAAGATCAAAAAGGTATGCATAAATAATAATCTACAAAAAGTTATTGATTGTAACGTCAACTACAGCTATAAACCGTGAGAAGGTGCAGGGGTTTAGGTAACACTGGGTGAAACAATAGTTTATGGGTTACCATCATGGCCTTGTTCATTTATCTATCTGTAATGCATGGAGCGCTGAATGTCAGACCAACACTTTTCAGATACGGTTTGCAAATTCCTAACAAATGCATCCATCCATTTTCTTCCCCTTAATCCATTTCTGGGTCAGGGGGGTGGCAGTCAGAGCTGAACCCAATTCACAGAGCACCAGCCCCTCACTGATCCTCCTGCAGGTGGTGAGTCCACAAGAGCCTTGATCTTTCATTGGGGGCTTCAGGCCAAGACACTTCCTGATAAATGTTTTGTTTTAAATTTTCAACACTAAAGCAGTTCAGCTAATAGTTCTTTCTGGCACTGCACAGTTCATTAATAAGAGCCTTTGATCAGAAAAGGACCATGAACTGATGTGAACTTTTGGTCCTCCTCATTTGGACAGAACTGCTTCTCCATCAAAGCAGCAGGAGCCTGGAACTCACTCCCTCTGTCTGTGCAGGAGTGTAGCTCACTGGGACACTTTAAACTCAACCATTCTATTGATTTTATTGAATGATTAATTGAAGTGTGTTTGGAGACATAGAAAATCATATCTATATTCATACAAGTTAAGTTTGGATCCAAAGATTAAATCACAAATAGCATCATTACAACTGTTTCTCAAGTCTAGATACATGAACATTGTGAGACCGTGTCAAGCACTTTCCTCGTCCTTGTATTTTCACCAATTAAGATTCAGTTCATTTGTGACCTCCAAGACATTCACCTGTGACACACCACCTGCTGCTAGAGACAAGAGACCGTTCTGCACACAACCCCCACTCCGAGAGCTCCGGAGTCAAACCCACAACCTCGAAAAGACTCTCTGCCGCAGCAAATCTCAGTGTGTCTTTGAGCTGGAGAGATCTTGCCTTTTTCTCTGAGGGCTGCATTAATGTCTCTTGTTCACGCTCCACTCGCTCCCAACAAGAATCACCACAACCGCCGCCTTTAATAATTGAAACGATAAAACCTGCTCCGCCAACATCCACAAAGCACCGGGCCAACCAGCACTACGGAGGCCCAAGGCGGGACAAATCTCAGTGTTGCACATAGTTATTCTTCTTGCACTAATGAAATGAGAAGTTTAAAATGTTAGTAGCATACAACAGAATAAGTATAATATCAATTTGTGAGGCATGAATATTTATGGTCTCTTGGTCTCCCCATAACTATTTTATTTGTTCACCAGTTGTGTTATGGGTAAAATGACCAAAAATGTTTAGATTTAGTCTTTGTCATGTCTTGCTAATATAGATAGATAGCTACTTTATTCATCACCAGGGTGAATTCTGGGAACCATCAGTAGCGGATACAGACAAAACAAACGTGACATTTACATAAAATCATAAGCAGTAAAATTTAATCTAAACATATAACCGTCTTAAAAGGCTTTCCTCAGCTGACAGCAGCTTGTGATGAGGTGCTCTCTACTCAGTGAATGCTTTGGGCCAGCTGCATCATGGGACACGGGGGTCCTGGGAGAAGTGGATCTCCCTCAGAACCATGGGGTGAACTCTGAATGCTGCATTAGCATGATACTTTTTCTCATGTTTAAAGCCTTCCTCTGCTGGATTTACGCTTTGCTCTGGTCTGGATCAGTGTATAACTCTGAGCACTGTACTGGAGTAAAAATTTTAAGATGGAAATACAACAACAAAAACATGCTATCAAGGCTATTGCAGTTTCAAATCAAAACACATAGACAACCAATCAAAGTTTGTTATGGCACATTCCTTCTGGGTGTTCCGGTTTCCTCTATCACTGAAAACATGTACAATCGGTCCTGCATTTTTCTGGCTTTACTGAAGAAGGCTCATCTCAAGAGAATATTGTCTGAACATTATAAGTAGAAGCAATTCCAAAGTGTTGGTAAATTACACATTTACACAATCAAAGAAAAATACAAGAAGGTCAAATAAGATAAGAACATTCTCCCATAAGAAGGGATGGGAGAATGTTCCCTTGGACCTTAACTATGCTTAGCTAAATGAATAAATGAGTTGAATATTGCGGGCAGGACTAAATCTGGAGCTTTTTGCGGGTGAAGGGGGCAGAGCTTCAGTGACACGTGCACACGCTCAGACGGAGAGTGGAGTGGAGCCCTCACTCCTCCTCAGCATCAGGACCATCCTCCTCTCACTGATGGACTAATACTGGCATCAGAACGGACTTTTAATTTTCATCTTTCTTCCATTAAGGATTTGTTCTTTGTCTGAAGCAGATGATTGAACACATTTTTGTATGTTTTGGGGGGAATTTGTTTTTGATGGGTGAACATTCGTTAAACAGCTTCTGTGAGTGAGCAGGAGGGACCAATGACCCAACAGTATTTTAACAGGTAAGAAAGATAAACGCAAAATATATGAAACTGTGTTTTTGGTGAACTAAGGATGAAACAGCAAAGAATAAGAAAACCAGAACCAAAAGCAAAGTGACAAGAAATTAAGTTTGAATACAGAGTAATTATTGAAGTGAAGCCTGATGAGGAGGATAGCTGATTTGCTGTTACTTACAAATGTCATATTAAACAATCAGATTTTTCTTTTTTATAGAGAAATTGTTGATTTATTATTAAAAAGATGATGCAGGGATTTCAACATTGATAAGCATTATGTCAGAAGATCTCTGCTCACAAAAAACTCTTAAATGTGTGTGACAGGTTTCCCTGTTTTCCCTCATATGACAAATTTGAGCGGATGAAGAAGGTTCACGTGCTCATTCTCAGGTCTCACATGACTCTGACGTTGCATCCTACTATGCACTAATGTATGAGTGAATGTGTGTAGAGTGCTTTGCGTCTGCAAGAGGCTGAAAAAGAGCAATAAAATGTGACATGTATCATTTATGTACAAAGCTGCAGCAGAGGTGCTGTATTGGTGACAGGCGGCTCTCGCTCACAGCAGTCAGTGTTTATTACTAAACTCTCCATCACAGATGCCCCATGCTATTAGCCAGCTTTCATGGGATTGCCAAACTTTTAGGGGTTGGTCAACTTTAAATCTAAAGTTTTAATTTATGAATATTCATAATTATTGAGCAGTCAGTTGTATTTTTAGGATATGATTCATCTGCCTCATGTTTAATGGATAATCATTGCTCCTAACTCCAACCTAAGTGCATTACTGCAGCATCACAAAGGAGACGAACATCTCCACGGAACCTGATTGTTTTCCCTTCTCATTTACCCACTCATAGTTGTTAAACAGAGATTGTTATAGATTCTAATTATATTACAGACCAAAGCACAACAATTATTTTACATATGTCCTCCTTCGTTTGAACTCAGTTGCCTTTTGATAAAAACAGGGGCTCTTTAATCTAGGAAATTAAAGATTCCATTAATTCCTATTACCCCTAAAATCAATTAACTAATTGAGTCCTCAGTCAGGTCCAATATAAATGTTAACATTTTTAAGAATATTTTTATGTCCTCGAATCAATGCAGTTCTATTTGATTTAAATTAGAACTCAGACAAAGACAAAGTTGACCCTGACCTAGCTGGCTGAAGCCCTTAATCAAAATCAAAAAGACTAGATCAAGGCCATCATAGACGCCTCTTGTTTGACACGGACCTGAGTGAACAGACCCGTGAGGGTCACAAGGTACTGAACAAGAACCAAACAACTTCTTCTCCTCATAAGACAAAGTTCCTACGTTCTGAAACCAAGCTGACGCATGCCTCAGTTCCTCTCTCTCAGATGGATGTATGTGCAGGTGGTGAATGGGGCTGAGTGTCTCCTATGTCCGCCGGGACAGTGGTCATCGCTGGTGCGGTGCTGGCTGCGGTCATTCTGCTCACCATCGTGGGAGTCCTGTGCCTATGTAGGCTGCAGGTACGGTGGCCCTGAAGTGACACACATCCTAAAACACACCAATAATAAAGTGTGTAGAGCAAAAACAATTTGTTGAGCTCATTTTCTTTTTCATTTCATTTTTATTGAAATATTAATGAGAATATTTTATAGCCTTGAATATTACATTTCTTACTTTTTGCACAATCTTGATCTATCCATGCCAAATGTGACATGAACATTTCTCCTGTGTGAGATTAATAAAGCTTTTCTTATCATATCTTATCTTATAACCTTTTTTTTTTTTTTTTACAAGAAATCTTACTTGTATCCCAAATTGCATTTGTAATAAACAGATAAAGAATTTGACAGATTACTCAAATCGATAGCTGCAAGACTCAAAGCGAGCACTAAAACATAGAAAGTTTTGCTGCTAAACATGGTGGTGTTTTCTTAAAACATGTTCATGTTGTTTTGAGTTTTGATTAACCTAGCCGCTAGGCTATTAAAACTCATGCTAATGCTAGGCCCAAGCATAACAAATAACCTATATTTTCTTATATGTCTGTAATCATCTAGCTGTTTACCATGAAAGCTTTTAACTTTTAACCTTTTCTGATTGTTGTATGCTTAGCAATAATGGTTATTAAATGTGCTTACTGTGAATTGCATGTACCAGTACTACTGCTGTAAGAAGGAGGAGTCAGAGAAGGCCGACAATGATGGTGATGCAGAGTTTAGTACCATGACCCGCCCCCTGGCTCTGTCAGCTCCGCCCACTCCTCCCACGCCAGACCTGCGCAGCGAGCATGACCGCCGCAGCGAACCGGACCGTCGCAGCGAACCGGACCGTCGCAGCGAACCGGACCGTCGTAGCGAACCGGACCGCCGCAGCGAACCGGACCGCCGCAGCGAACCGGACCGTCGCAGCGAACCGGACCGCCGCAGTGAACACGAGCGCCGCAGTAACGGTCCAGAGTATCGGCGTCTCCCAGAACATGATCGCCGCAGCACTGATCACGACTTTCCCCATAGTAACACACCAGACTGCCATAGCAACGGCCCAGAGTGTCACTGTGGAAACGACGACTACCGCAATCTCCCCGACTCATACCCGCCCACATTCTTGACGGAGGCAAACGGCTGCTGCACTCCGCCCCCTCCGCCGCCACCGCCGCCGCACGAGTGCCACCACGCACACTACTGCCCTACGTGCACGCGGCCCGTGCCCTACTGCCTCCAGCGCCCCACCTGCGCCTGGGACGGACGCAACCTGTGCTACCGCTCCTTCCAACAGCACCATGTGGAGCTACCGCTGGACATCAGCACTCTGTACCGCAAGCTACAGCTGCTGACCATGAGAGAGATGAGTCACCACAGCGTCAGCACTGATGTTTAATAACATTAACAAACTACGGCAAACATGAAAAACCACAGCAAAAAAACACAAACTACAGCTGCTGACCATGAGAAAGACAGCAGCAGCTGTTTGATTTAAACTTTAAAGAGGCTGTGCACCATTTGTTTTATTTCCAAGGAAAACCTTGTTTTTTGTCAGACAATTGCAATAGCAACTCAACTCTGAATATGTTAATTGTCTTTTTAACTTGATGTTAGCTTTTCTCTAAGAGAGACTCTGGTCTCTGGAAAGTGCGTACAATCACACAGATGAGTAATGCTAGAATGTGCAAGAACAATGAGAAATACGGTTTATGGTTGCAAAAATCAGGAAAAGCCCCATTACGCTAAAGTGTAAGTCACAGCTCGCAAGCCTCTTCCACAGAGGAATAACTGGACTACTTATGAGACTAAATGTCTCAGAACATAAATGGACCTCAGAACTGAACAAGTGGTTTCAGACAAAAGACTGTTATAGTGTAAAAAGATTGTATTGGTATTTATGTAATACGACAAAACAAAAAAGGGTTGTGCACTGTTCTTTCATTCACCATTGTAAGCTCCACGTAAACTGAGCTTTAGTTGCACATTTACTTTTGTTTCCCTATAATATTATCACATTATACAAGCTGGTGAATTTACACTAATGCACCAAAAGAGTGAAAATACTTCATTAAAACCATCAGATTGGATGACAGACAGACTTCTTTGTTCCTGCAGAACCATGATCAGTGTTTGTGTTTTTTATAAAAATCTTGTGGCTGCGATGTGAAAATGTCTTCACAGTTTCAGTCCAAAATACACTGAAGATATATAGTATAAACCGCAAAATTAAAATACATGTATTTTTCTTCTTCTTTTCATTGATATTGTTAACAACATTATTTTGATTGGCTGAATGCCAGAACATTCAGGTGATCCTTCATAATAGTTTATATAACCTTTTACAAAGTCAGAAGTTTAATTTCTGACAGTGAGAGAAAAATTAAACCATGTCTTTAAAAATGTATTTTTAAAAAATGTCTGTGAACTGCTGGCTTGCCCTGCGGAGGAGAAAATGTCTCTCAAAGATTTTGTACTACAATACTACAGAAATGTTTATACTTATCTTTGTTTGGATTTGGAAGTATGAATAATCACACATTTTTGATGCTTTTAAATGCTTTTGAAGAGGTCCATTTCATTATCCGTGCCACATCAATGTAAAAACGGAGCACTTTGATTTTAATTATTGGAATGAGACAGGTTGAAGTCTATGCCTGACTTTATTTTAAATCGTGTTGCTGTTAACACTTGTGGTTTATGTTGCATTATTATAAAAGGGCTTTTGTAGAGCAGTCTAAAAATATGAATAATAATTACCACGTTAGTACCAAATGCATTTTCTGTAACCTTTCTTCTGAGAAATCTATGTGAAATTAAAAAAATCAATAAACATTTTCAAACCAATTCAATTCATTGTTAAAATGTGGTTGTGGATATTTCAAGTAATCGCAATGTAGTAAACTTATGGTGTCAATGTGGATCAAGGGTCTGCGGCTCTCGCATTACCCGCTATTGTTTTGTGAGTGAAATATCACCTGAAATACACATTCTAAATACAACTGAATAATATGAAGAAGCATAATAGTGCTACTCAAAATGGTTCAGTAAAAAAACAAAAAAGGACAAGAAATATATTTCTCTAAATAATAATTAATTCAAAGATGTGTAAACAGTTGGAACAATTGCAAGCATTAATCTAAAAAAGGAAAATGATCGTCAGTGAAGAATGGGAACCAGACTGGTCCATGTCAAGGTCAAAGTTTTATTAAAAATCCAGGCTGCTCCAGGGGCCTTGGTTTGTACAACGAGGTATCAAAAACTCACAGCACAGAAAACCTGCACAGGTCCAAATCGTCTGAACCGAATTCAAGTGTCAGGATCCAATCGACGTCACAAATCTGCTATAGCTAATAAATATGGCCTGCTCCTTCCACCTCCAGGCTCAGACATTAAATAAAATACACACCAGAATTATATCCTCTACAAATGCCGGTAACTCATTGGAGAATAATTTAACTCTTTGTTTTTGCAAAATAGACAATAAATTAGTTAACTATTAGTAAATGGGCATTATCAAGTTGATCTCAAAATCAAACCTAGCATTTACACTTATACCACAATGTGAAGATAGTCTTTTCCCCCTCAGCAGAAGACCCTTGAGGGTTAGTGGAGTTGTGGAACACAACTGAATTAAGCAGCAAATCACACTTTCCAGTGACACTTACTTGAAACCTTTTGCCTAATCAACTATTTGTGTTGAGAAATATATGAGACAAAAGGTAAGATGGGCATATACTACTATAGTTTCACAGTCTCCATAAACTTCAATGTAAAATTGGCTGATGAGGGGAATAGTTCTTATCTGTACTTGTGTGACTCCTGGTATAGTCCTGGATCCAGGATTAAGAGGCTGGAGGTCGAAGCACACGGCATGAGTGGCAGCAGGCCCTACTGTAGTACCAGTGACTGCACAGGTTCACCTTTAGAGCCAGGAGACAGTTTGTAGAGGGCCGATCTTGGCAGCTCTCATCTGAAGGACACAGAGTAGCATCAAGTACTAATACTAGTTACCAATAGCTTAACAAAACATGGATGTCTTACCTGGAGGCTCAGTGGGGCAGGCTTGCAGCGTGCATGTCTGTTTTGACACTGGTTTAGTCAGAGGGTCACAGCCCCGAACCAGCTCTCTGCCCTGGTAGCACTTCACATCCCTCATCCGCACGCCAACGCCACACGTTTTAGTGCACTGCAACACACACACGGTAAATATCACACTTTAACAGAAACAATACAACATAAAGCCACAAAGTCGCTCAACAATATCAGGGATGATTCATTCTCTCCACAAACCGACTACACAGTGGTGGGAGGCATCTATAGTAGCCAGTGAGGATGGCATCTGTGCCGGCTCCTCACATCAACATCACCAACACTGACAGCCATCATGTTTCATGGAGTTAAAGTATCTACTCTAAGGACACACATTTTTGCACAAGAGCCACAATTGTCCCGCTGTGGCCCATGGTATTGTTAGCGGTCTCCCATCCAACCAAGCCCCTTCTTGCTTAACAACCAGAATCATGTTTTGACTAGCCGGTGCAGCCACAGAAGGGATAATTTAACTTTTGAATGCACATAGAACAGACTGACCTCAGACCAGGGGGTGGAGTACCATTTGAAGCAGGGCCGTTCAAAGCAGGTGCCTTCCTCCTCTGGTTTGAGGTTGTGGTCACAGGCCTCCTCATCGTGGACCTGGATCTTCCCTGCATTGATGCCAACGCAGAGAACCACCCTGTGTTTAACCCCACGGCCACACGTGGTGTTACACTGAGAGAAAAAAATACAGTGCTGTGAGGAAGTTTTCATACCCCATGCACTTTTTGTTTTGTTACGACAAGCAAAGCAAGATATTTAATATGAGTATTTTGTCAATCACAAACAATTGTGAAGTGAAACCAAAATGATGTTATTGTGTGATTTGCCTCCGAATCAAGCCTCCACTAAGCTCTGGAACTTCATGAAAACTGAACAAAGAATTCTGAACATCTGCGCTGAGTTACCCATTTATATACTGAACATATATCCATAATCATTTATATATTGAACCTATATCCATAATCATTTATATACTGAACCTATATCCATAATCAGATCCTCTGCAGATGTGTCCTATTATGTTCAATTCATGCTAATAGCTACTTCCGGGTTTGCCGCGATTGCTTTTTTTGTGGTTTAAAACATTATTTTTGTCATGAAAACGTTAACAAATAATCCTGAAAACCTCTGTTCATGTGTATTAATAATGTTTATGTATAACGTGTTTTCCGATTAACATTTAAATGTGTTGATTGCTTGTTACGGAAACTTAGGTGTAGAACAATCAGAAAGGAAGGGGGAGGGAGCTTGCGTGTTTTTTTTCAAATCAAGTACCTCTCTCTCTTTTTTTCTGACAAACTTTAGACAATCACTTTAACTGGCAATGACTGTTTGACTGTTAAGTTTGCACCTAGGCACCTTGTTAGATTTGTTTACCTCAAACTCACACCT
>JAPMNZ010827634.1:0-26798 GCA_029875035.1 Pomatoschistus microps | reverse complement strand
CTTCACTTGAGTTGATACAACGTAAAAAGATCAATGCAGAGGGTTGCCTCAATTTTTCTTGTTGGGTCAACTGATTACTTTTTAGAGTGAGCAATGGATTCCTAAAATAAACAAATATACAGATATACTATATTGAAGCGAGATTACCCAGTCCCTCCACTTGTACTCCTGATAATAGCCACATACATTTTTCCCTGGAGTTTCATGTTTTGCAGTAGTACAGTATATCCAGGTCAGATTTGTTTTGATTCAACGGTGTCACGCCTGTCTCACATGAGCCACTAATGCTCTTATCCAGATAAGAGAATGACAAATTGAGATGTTAGTGATACTTTTGAACCTTGAACTGTTGGTGTTCCTGTAACGCGTGGGCTGAGATGGAGACACACCTTTAAGTTATCTGAGTGAGGTCGAACGAAACTACCTGCTCCTCCAGGTAAAGCTGGAGGATCCAACTTTAAAACTACAAACAAATTAATGATGCACAGTAGATTTACTACTAAGTACACCTATATACACACCACACCACTTACATTTGAAAAAAAAAAAGTCCTTTTTGGTCCACTTATAGGCCGCACTGTTTTAGTGTGAGACTTAACCAACAGCTGATGGAGCAAAACAAAGACTGATGACTGCTTTGGACACAGCATGATTTTAGGACGAGGTGTTTTGAAGCACTGTTTACTCGTGATGATCATAACTCTGGTAGATCTATTTTGACAATAAATGTGCTTTTCAACTCTACAGTACTAAAAATATTAATACAGAAACATTTTAAAATGGGTAAGTAGCAGCTTATAGTCTATTAAGTACTGTATTAAGGTCCATCTAACTTGTTCTTGTCCTAAACCAGTTTGGTTCCATCACTAGGGTTCACATGCACATAGACATTTTGGAGACATTTGGCACAGACTACATGCATCATTTATGAAACAACAAAAATAGGATAAAAAAACAAAAAGTTTGGTATCCCGCCTTTAAAGGAGGCATCAAATCTGACCAAAGACATAGGCCCCAACTCAATGTTAGCTGCAGCTAAAGAGCAAATTATCACTGCTTTTTTGTGATGTTATTACAGGATTCTGAGCACATACCTTTCATATACAAACAACTTTTTTATCGCCATTCTTATTTTCCAATTTCTTTTTCAATCATCTTCGCTCACACTGCTGCCTCCGCAACTTGTTCCTGGATGAAGGAATAGGAAAAAACTTTATTATCAAAGCCAATATTAGTAATATCAGTTGTGGAACATGCTAGTAAAATTTGGACTCCAGCTTGTTACGGTAAAATAATTCTGTGTCCTCCTCTGTGCACTGCGGTAAATTAATTAACGCAGATTCAAATCTCCAGCTTTTAAACGCTACTCCTGAAAGCATTAAAGAGCTAAACTGCTATTTTTTTCTGCGCCATACATTAGGCCTCCAGCTAAAGATTCTCCTTACCATGAACCCATTACTTTAGTAGTTCTTCTGACACGCGCCTTCATCAGTATTCACATTCCTTTGGAGACGATAAATTCTCCAACCAAGATGCCACTAAAACCATACCAATGCAACAACACAATCACATTCCTCCTCTTCATACGTCTTGCGCTGCAACTACATACTTGAGTCTATGACAGTTGCGTGTTTTAAATGCATGTTAAATTCCCTATAGTCCATTTGAGCTCTGGTTCACACAGAGTTCAAACACGTCTCTCGTTCTGAATTATTCCTGCGGGTGCTACCTTCGAGCAGCGCTGTGTAGAGGCCAGACTTTTAACAAACCCCCGACTGAGAGAACACAGTCTGCGGGGAGTAGCTGTCTTGTTAAATTAATATTGAGTTTTAATGTAGCATAGAAGAGCGGAGTGGCAGTGACAGACAAAACATCTGCGGTAGTGAGGAGAAAAGATTTATCTTCTTAATAAACTGCAGTATTGTATTGATGACTTCAGGCAAATTAATAAATCAGGATACAGACAGGATGTAACATTCTTAAAGCTAGAGTAGGCTAGCTAATGTCGACACCACAAAAAAAATCCATGTAACTAGTTCTGAGCTCTCAAAACAGTTTAACTTGTTTGAAAACAGGCCAAAAATACAATAAAAGACGACATGATGTGGTCTGATATGTTCATAAAATGTTACTTAAACAAGACAAACAATGTATTTATGCAACTGAAAAAAGGTACTTGAGCTTGCGATTGGGATTGAACTGAGATTTTTGCTCGGTTCAAACTAGAAAATGTATGAAATGTGTAAGCCGCTTGTATGCCCTTTGTACTTTTCAAGTTGCTTGCACTCTTCTCCCATTCAAACTTTTGCAATTGCTTATGACACTCAATGGTTTCTTAAGATTATGACAGAATTTGTTCATGTTTAATCATTTTCTCTAATCCAAAGTTTCTCATGCATTCTGAGAGTCTTCATTTGTTCAGAATCTGGGGCGAGTTTTCTAATCACAAAAGGCTATCAAAAGTGGAGAACATTAGCACAAACTTTCCATGGTATTGTAATTTATATCACAATAGTAAATATTGTATATCACCAGCAATATGTGGTTCTCGATTTCTGGAACTCAGTTATTTCAAGTTTTTACTTATATTTTTATTGGAAGTTTATTGCTCCTTAAATGCAACTGAAATGTTTGTTCAAACTCAAACATCAATTATTATTCATTCCTTCCTTCTACTTATAACAAACGTTTTGTGGCTGTTTTCTCAGGGATGAAGCTGCCGACCCGAGCGACGACTCAGGTGGACGCCAACGAGGAGCAGAAAGGAAACCAGACGGAGGAGCACGGCTCTGACAAACAGTGCTGCCTCTGCCCCAAAACAGAAAAGGAGCTGAAGAAGGAGAAGGAGGACTCATTGTACCGCAAAACATTTGAAGACTACCTCCACAATGAGGTCTTTGAGATCAAGTAAGGCACAAGACGCACAAGTAAACGCACATGTAAACATCACAAATCACATATATTCTAGATTTGTGAAACGGAAAACCTCTCATTTTGAATTTTGTCAGGATAGACTGTGATATAATCTTAATTCATTTTCAGAAATAAACAAACATAAAAACACACAGAGAAGTCCAGGAAAGAAACAGCCAAAGTTGTTAACAACCAAAGAGATAAAAGCCTTCACTTCTCACAAGCCTAATGCGAGCTTAGACAAAACAAAACCTAAAGAGCTGTAAGCTTATCTCTAAGAACATATTAGATCCATCTCCGTTGTCTTTTACCTACTAATTTACTTAACTAATGTCCGCCTCCTCTTTGGGGTCAAAGTCGTCTTCATTTTATGAAAAAATATCAAGATGCATTAGTTCCTCTAAATACTGTGAATGGAAACAAAATCAGTTATTATTTGTTCAGAAAGATTTTAATTACTTTTGTAATAATTTGATATTCAGGGTCCTAGAAATAAAAATCAAATTTTCTAATGGATTGTAATCTTTTATCTGTAGCAAACACAGCAGAAAGCGGCGCGCTGTGGTGGGCAGTGCAAATCACACACAACCGTTCCTCACTACGGCTCCCTCCCCGACGGCGGGAACCGTCGACGAGGGTGAGGAGGACTTTGAGAGCACCCGCATCGTGGTCACGGTCCACAACAAAGAGTCTGCGGTGATCACCAGCCTGCGACACTTCACCAGCTACCAGATCGAGATCCACGCCTGCAACCACCCCACCGACCAGACGCGCTGCAGCATGGCGGCGTACGTGAGCGCGCGCACACTGCCTGAAGGTGTGAGAGCTTTCAACGATATTGTCTTCCTTTTTTACTTTTGTCCTAATTATGTAGGTATGTCAAATCAAAGTATTTATGTACAACCAAGACTTAAACAATTAAGGATGGATTTGAGATGATCAAAATCATGCCTCTTCTCTTTTCTCTAATTTGTTAATCAGGAAGTGCACAATTTTTCTTTGCATTACTAGTCAGGTTTGTGGCGATGCAAGCACACTCTGGTGCAATAAAAACAAGTGCAGCAGGCCCTCCCTATATTGCGGCTCACCTTTCATGACTTTGCTGATTCTTAGATTTTTGGGTGTGTGATTTTTTCAAAAATTAGTTTGTTAGATAGAGGTGATAATGCCTCAACTACAGAGTAAAGAAGCAAGTCTCTTATTTCTTGTGCGTAGGTCGCTTTTGCATTTGTGTATGTTGATGACTGATAAAAGGACAATAAATCATTTGTCTGTACATCTCCAAACTCTGATCTATGTTTCCTCAGACAAAGCTGACGATATCCTGCCCCCCATCAAGTGTGACGTGGCGGAGACCTCTGTACACGTTTCTTGGAAAGAACCGAGTGATCCCAACGGAATTATCATGTTGTACGAGGTCAACTACAAACGGCTGGGTGACAGCGAGGTAAGACCCTCACCTCCTTGGACCACTGTCTAAAGCTGCATCCTATAATTGATTTAATTAAATAATATGAGTGATATAATATACTGTCAAACATAACACATGCCTTCAGTATACTTTAGAAGACACGTTTGTACATGGGACACCCCACCTATGATAGATTTTAAATAGTGTCCAAACAAAAAAATGCAATAATAAAAATTAAATGATCTCGTGATTATGTCAATATTTTCTCACTGCTAATATTGAAGAATGGTCGGTTTACTGCAGCATTTTTAAAGCAATTAAAGGAATTCTCACCCCCCCTCCTGGAGGCTTACGTCACTCACACCCACGGTGATTAGTTCAGAGGTCAGCCGTCCTCTGCCCGTCAGCGTGGTGTATTTTACAGTGTATGCATGGATTTTGACAGCTGCAGCAGCGCTCAGACCTACAACCAACATGTTTGATATCTTTTGACATGAGTCCAGGTGTTTGAAAAGTGTATAAAGTGTGTGGTGAGGAGTTTAAAAGCCTTACTTAACATAAAGCTGCTAGTATTTCACTTACTGCGCATTATTTTTAGAGCGTAAATCCCGCGATAAGTGAAGCCCCGCTGTAATCTTGTTTTTGACCGGAAGGTTACACAGTGGAGCATCTCATATACATTTCTCTGCACTCTGCCACACATCCAAAATCTGTGTGGTGGTTTTGCACTTGTCAGAAAACCATATCGTACATAAAATAATCTATATATTATAAGTGAATAATGACCTTTTAAACTTTTCTTTGGTTTGTTTTGTGTTCCCAGGAACTTCACACCTGTGTGTCCCGAAACATGTACAGGCAGACTCAAGGCGCCAAGCTTAGAGTGATGCATTCTGGGAACTACTCGGTGCGGATCAGAGCCACTTCGCTGGCTGGGAACGGATCCTGGACTGAACCCACCTACTTTTACATCCCGGACTCAGGTCAGAAAAAATGACCTTTTGGGCCTTTCACCACATTGTCTCAGTCCTGTAATAGTGTGATGTCATTGTACCGGTTTTCTTTCTTTTATAACTAAAGTATTGCCCTTGAATTAGTTATTATCAATTTCTCTACCAGCTATGTTTGCAGCTGGTCATTTTCCATTCAAAAATACAAATCTACACCTTCCTCTGGTGGTAGCATGGAGGGAGGTGTAGGAAATCTTTTTCCCTTCATAGTGATTACATCCTACATCATTGTTACTTAAGATATAATTTTGTATTATAAAATTCTTGTTGTAATTTTTCTGCCTGTAACTTCCAGTAACCTCATTCAGTACAGGGCAAAACCATACATCCTCATTTGGCATGTTATTTATCTTCAATATACACTTGATGATACCATTTTACTAAGCTAAAAAAAAGCATACAGGACAAAATGTGTATAGTTAATCTTTTGTATAACAGATCTAAGATGCGTATCCTGTTTGGATCGTCCAGTTTGTTTTCTGTTCCTGTCCTTTATTAAATGTCAATTAGTTAAAATCACAAAAACAGGAAATGCTGATCAAATCTCCTCTTTAAATGCTCTGTGCTGCACAAACAAGACGAGCTGAAGTCTTTAGTTGACATTCTAAAAGTTGATGATAGGTGTCAGTTCTTTTAGGTTTCCAGACAAATTCATGAATTAAAGCTGGGGTACGTAACTGTCAAAACACAGAAATGTAATAAAAACCATGTAACTAGTGCCTTGTGCTGGAAACATTAGTTCTATCTAGATCTAACTTTTTCAGACCCAAAAAGGAGAAGACCAAACTCACTCCTCATTCAGCCCAAAGTGTCAAATAGTGACTCCCAGGGTTCTTTCTTACAGTTTTGCAAAAGATTTGAGTTTTAACAGCATGATGTGGTCTGATTTGTTGTTTTGAAGACTTTCTGTTGGGGAAAAAACACATAAAGTTAGGTACCATATCTTTAACTAAAAATGCGTCACTACTGAAACAACGGCATGCTAGGAATTCATTTCAAAGTATTGGGATCTTGAGTAAAATTTTTCCATTATTTATCAGTACTGTATTTTGTTTCTTTCAGATCCAATGAGTATTGTGAAAATCGCTGTGGCTCCAGTCATTTGCTTGGCCTTTTTGCTCATTTTGGTCATTGGTGGATTTGTGGTGTTCCGTAAAAAGTGAGTATTATTTTTAGAATAATCAAAAGACTTGTATTATGTGTCTCGATGTCTCAAAACAGGGTACATTTTGATTCTTTTTTCCAGTCAAACTCAAGGTCCCAGTGGTCCGATCTATGCTTCCTCCAACCCTGAATACCTGAGCGCAGCTGACAGTAAGACTTTCTAACAATATTATTTGAACCTGTAAATCAGACATGTCCAAACTAAGGCCCGCGAGCCATTTGCAGCCCTCTGTGTCATGTTGTGTGGCCCTATGTCTTGCTACCACCAGTTCACACCAGGTCATCCAGCTAACTTCAGCTCTACCAATATACACATGTTATACCTTGTTGTAAAGCTCAAAACCTGTAGAATTCCACGGTTGACGTTATTTGAATACAATGAGATTTATGTTTGAGTCACAGAATTATGCAGATCCTCATTTAATGGAGCTGATGAGATGGTAAACATTAGTGATTCAGCCAGCTTCAGCTCTGTCAAAATGTAAATCCTCATGAACAGCCTGAAGCCAGTCAAAACATTTATACAATCCATGTTGTCGGCCCCTAGAGAACCTTATGGGATGTTTACACGAGGACGCTACGAAGGTAAAACGGTAGAGTTGGGTATCGGATTGGCCTTTCGTTTACATGAAGACAGTGTGAAAACGCTAGCGTTGAGAAACAGCCTCCAGAGTGGAACAGAACAGATACACTGCGCGGCTGTTTCACTGAAGTGTGAAGAAAAAGGTGTGAATTCTCTGCCTACCATAACCTCCACTTCCCTGCATGTACATTTGGACATGCGCAGTAGCTGAGAACAAACGTAAACAACAATGGCGGCGGATTAACTAATGCTACGTGTGCTTCGAGCATTACACAGATGAGAATTCGACTCCTTTGTTCGTCCAAACAAAAACACGCAAAGCTCTAGTTTCAGTTAAATGCAGAAACTAAATGCAGAATGATGTTGGTGCATTCTTTGACATCTTTGCGGCGGCTTGAGGAGGATGTTGTTGAGGAAGTGATTATTCTGGTGGGGTCGTGCGCGTTGTGGTAGTGTTCCGGCGCTAGAACCACATTGTTTTCTGTTGTTGTGTATACACTGTGCACTTCGAATAAGGAGCCTCGTCGTTTTGCTAATTGCTTTGCAGAACCCCTGCTATAAATGAAGCTAAATCGTACAGATAGTGCAGAGTGTAATATCTAACCACCATTACAAGCAGTGAACGCCCCATTTACTACTTTATCCAAAATTAACAAACTTTGACTACTTTTGATACCAATGCACATCCACGTCACTTTAAGAATAATATTTCAAACTATTAATTGATGAGAAATTACTTCCAAGAGAAGAACAAACGAACACTGACAAAACACATTTTCGCTTCAATTGTCATCATTGAGACAAATACTGGATGATGGGAGCGGCAATGTTAAAAGGAAGTCATTGTCTTGGAAGTCATTGTCATGGAAATGATTGCTCACGAAGAACTGACTGAATCACAGAAACATGATCAAGAAACTGTTTATTAAAACAGTTTTAGCAACATGTACCACTTTTATTGTAATAAAAGCTTCCTTACTGAAATAACCCATTTTAATTATGCTTGAATTAATGTGAGTGATTATTATCCAAATCCACCCAAATATTGGGAACTTCTGGCGCAAATATTTAACTCCGCCCCCCTCTCTATCCTAGGATAGCATGATGTAATCTACACATCGCGCACAGAGCAGTTTTCTGCAAGTTTTGAACAATTTCTTCAGCTCTCTTACAATTGTTAAAATTTGTTAAAAAAAAGAAAACAATTGTAGACCTCACTAGGTATACTAGGTAGCATAGGGAAGCAATGTATACCCTTCATACTTGTGCCACCATTACTTTTCTACTATGTTACATTTTTAAACTTGAAATAGTAATGTGATAAGGATCATTATAATGTTTCATAGCTAACAATAATGCATCATTTTTGTCTTTTAACCAATTATTGCTGTTACTCTTACAGTGTATGAGGAGGATGAGTGGGAGGTGGCCCGGGACAAGATAAACATTTTGCGAGAGTTGGGTCAGGGCTCGTTCGGGATGGTGTACGAGGGAATCGCCAAAGACATCATCAAAGGAGAACCGGAAACACGCGTTGCTGTGAAAACCGTCAACGAATCGGCCAGTCTGCGCGAGAGGATCGAGTTCCTCAACGAGGCCTCGGTCATGAAGGCCTTCAGCTGTCACCACGTGGTAAGAAGGGTTAAAAATACACTGTGTTGTCATTTGGGGTTTTCATTTTTTATTTTTTCATTATTAGCATTGAAAGCTGTGGTATGTATCTTTTAAACAACACCAATGGAACTGTTATACAATTCAAGTCTCTTCCACCATCACACAGCCAATGTCAGCTCAAAGCTTCAGACAGTGACTCTCAGGAATCTTTCTTACAAGTATGCAAAAGATTACAAGTTCTCCAGACAGCATACTCTAACCTATTGTTTATATATTGAATAAATCTTGCCTAAACCTCCCTTTTAAATTGTATTACAAAAATTTTATTACAAAACCCTAAGTGATACAATATACTATTATTTGAAGTACTATAGTACCGATCACACGTAGACATACTGTACATATGAAATCCATATGTTCCAGCACGTGTTCAGGTAACTGGGACAAGACGTTTTTACACACCACTTATAATGCGGCCTGTCATTCTTTGATTTCGTAACTGCTTTGGTATGACACTCATCTTTCGTCCTGTCAACACTGAGCCTAAAGACATTTGTTTGAGCCAAGTCAAGTCATTTGAGCGTCGCAATGCTTTCCCTGTGCAAACTATAATTTCTCAATAGGAGTATCTGCCTCCAGACCAGTTTCTCCCAGTTGCCTCATCGCTCGTCTCTCTCATCTTGTGACTCTGTGTAGGTGCGTCTGCTCGGCGTGGTCTCCAAGGGTCAGCCCACTCTCGTCGTCATGGAGCTGATGACACACGGAGACCTCAAGAGTTTTCTGCGCTCTCTCCGGCCGGACGCAGAGGTACAGAACACTTTGGACTTTGCTGTTTTTTCAGAAGTTCAATGGTGGATTATAAAGGGCTTCCACAGTCATTAAGTTGCTATGACAATTGAATTACTCCAAATATGGTGTTGGTAATCATAATTAATCACAGTACATTAAAAAGAGTGAATATACAATCCTTCAGTTGCATGCACAGCTTAACTGTTTTCAGAAGCGTGTCTCACATTTTTAGGAGGATTGTGCCAGATTTTTGATAAATAAATCTGAGTCTTGGTCTCGACTAAGGGCACCAACAGGAGGCCAGTCCCTATGCTCCTCATTTCATATGGCACTAATGGGTCACTACAACACATTCATACTAGGCATTGTGGGTGAAGCGTGTTGCTTAAAGACACAACAACCGTGTGCACCTAGTGTTCCCAGCAATCTCCTCCAAGTACAATTCAGGCCCTACCTCCGAGTTCAGATGTGATCCTGCTTTAGGGTAGATGGTCGATTTATGGGCAGCATTGGAAGAAAAGAGTTTGAGTGTAAGTGAGTGACCAAGGGCTGAGTTCACCATAGTGGTTGCCTCAATGCGGAAGAAGCTGGGTAGAGCTGGCTGTTCAAACTAAAGGACAAATTGTGGCCCTCAGTGTCACATTATGTGGCCCTCTGCCTTGATAGAATAAGGTAGTCTTTGAGATCATTAATGAAAAATGTCAGTGTCATCCAGCCAACTTCAGCTCCACCAATACAGGCATGCTACAGCTAGCTTGGTGTAAAGCACAGAACTTTATACCTATGGCGCAAATGTAGCTGGCGAGATAGTAAACACACCAACTTCAGCTCCGATCTCATACCTCATTTTACAGCTCAGAACAACCTGAGTTCAGACAAAACAGTTTTACAATTCATGTTGTCGGCCCCTGGTGAACTAAATTGGCTCCTCACTAGAAATTCTGGGTTAGATGTGTACATTTTTACATGTGTTTTATTGTTTTCCACTCTTTCCCTCAGAACAACCCAGGGCGCCCTCCTCCCACGCTGAAGGAGATGGTTCAGATGGCTGCAGAGATCGCTGATGGAATGGCTTATCTCAACGCCAAAAAGTTTGTGCACAGAGACCTGGCTGCGCGCAACTGTATGGTCGGTCATGACCTCACGTGCAAAATAGGAGGTGAGTAGAAATGCTGTTTTGTGGTTATGCCGTAGCACCATCTAGTGGACATAACCAGTACGCACAAATCCTCAAATGGGAGTATAGTGAGTCTAGTTCAAAGGGCTTGTTTCACTGTACTAAAATCATTTATCATTAAAACAAAAATGTCTAAAATTTAAACTATTTGCTGGAGTCCAAGTTTATCGTCCACTTTCTCTCATATTCCTCAAACAGTAATTATTCACAAAACAAGTGTGAGCAGAGCACTTTCTATCCCTCAATTCAATTCTTTATATTTACAAAACATAAATAAGAGTCCATACACTTTACTACGTCATATGATTTTTATTATCATGATATGAAAAGGGAACTGCAGGAAGCTGCATTCACTTCTCAGCAGGAACCCAAAATTATTTCTCAGACAAAAATAAATGGCCTCTTGCTGAGTACAAGTTAAATGAATAATAACTATATACAACAACAACAAAAATCTCTATCTCTAGCATAAAACAAAGAAAAAAGTCTAGAATCTCCACCTTTAGCATTATGAAGAAGCAAGACTTAAGTACAAAGTTCAAGTAAAATATAGTTGTATGTATACATCTGCACCTGTTAGTAGTAGGAGGGTCTGGTTCGTAGTAGTAGTTATTATTGCACAGCTGAGTAAAGTGTCAGTGACATTCTGCACATTCTGACATTATTTCAGTTTATTGCACAGTTTCTGCCACCAGTTAAGCCCCACCCACAAGAAAAACGTCACAATGTTTAGAAGCTTTGAAGGGATTATTTGAAACACTGCTGTTTTCCTCCAGATTTTGGCATGACCAGAGACATCTATGAGACGGACTACTACAGAAAAGGAGGAAAAGGCTTGCTCCCGGTCCGATGGATGGCCCCCGAGTCTCTGAAGGACGGGGTCTTCACTGCGCACTCAGACTGCTGGTCAGTGCTCCGTTCCATCCACATTGATTTTGAGATTGAATTATTGTTCCTGTTTTTCAAAATATTCATGTTATTGTCTCTATTTTCCTATGACTTAAACTCAACAAGATTGAAACTATAATAATTTGTTATTGATGAAGGAAAAAGAACCACCAAACAATTCAAATCCTCTCAACTATACCTATGATTGTAGCTGTATATTGTATTAAAGTCACTATGTATTTTTTGACCGCCCACCCGGTTCCAACACCGTCCATCTGGTGCCTTCCGGTAATCCAGAATCACTCTGAAGTCCTTGTCAATAAGGAAACAAATTGATTTGTTTGTTTTGACTTTTTTTCTTTTGACTAAAATGACATAATGAAATACAACATAACAAAATGAAAGGTAGGACTGGACTCTGAGCCTCAACATCTAAGGAACGTGTGTTATACGTATAAATTAAGGCTGTGAAAATTTTAGTATTTTCTATATAACCGCATTCAAACGATGCTTCGATTAATTTAACCCAGCACTCTTTGCATCTCCACAAACCAGACTCCTACTCAGTTTTAGATATTAAGAGATCGACTATTCATTTCCACAGAATCAAGTGATTTTGAGAAAGTTACATCCTGTTGTTTTAAAAAGTAAATATTGAACCTCATACTGCACTGGTGTTGTTCCTCAGGTCGTTCGGTGTGGTGCTGTGGGAGATCAGCACTCTGGCGGAGCAGCCGTACCAGGGCCTTTCCAACGAACAAGTGCTGAAGTTTGTGATGGATGGAGGATACCTGGACCGACCCGACAACTGCGCAGACAGACTGTGAGTGTGTTACACAACTACAGGCCTTGATTACATTGAGTTCAAATTTTATTTTGTGTTGTTTATTTAATTAAATTGTCGATGATTTAGTATAGGTAACATTAGGATTTGGTTTTTACTGTATTTATTGTTTGTAATGATTATGATGCATCAGTTTTGTACGTCCTATATTACATTTTGGACACTCAAACATGCTTCACAGGTCATTATTCATTCACTCCAGACACAGTGGGGATAAGCTGCTACTGTTGCCACAGCTGACCTGGGGCATACTGACATAAGCGATGCAACCATTATGTGCCATCGACCCCCTTCAAGCATTCACACACACACACACACACACACACACACACACACACACCAGACTCATTCTAGGCAATGTGTGTGAAGTGTCTTGCCTAAGGACACAATAACAGCCCGACTTTGCTCTACTCTAGTCTACCTATTATACGCTTCAGTTACCTACCCACAACAAAGCAGTATCCAGAGAAATTCCCATGGTAATCATGACAGCATTCTGGCTAATCACTGTAAGTTAGAGCGCTTTAGTACCAGCTTGGTCTGGTTAGAACAAAGGCCAAACGGGCACTAAAAAGGTACTTGGTACCAGTTAAACAGGGCTGATGGAAACACTACCAAACATTGTAGAATAGTGTAGAGTACAGTAAGGCTGAGTAGAGTAGAGTAGAGTAAAGCAGGGCTGAGTAGAGTAGAGTAGAGTAGAGTAGAGTAGAGTAGGGCTGAGTAGAGTAGAGTAGAGTAGGTGGAAACGGGGCTTTACTGAGTGAATGTTTTTACTGTGCATTTGTCACAAACAGAACTTAACTGATCATAGGAATATTCTCAACTGAGTGTTTTTCCGCCCTGTCCTCTCAGACACGTCCTGATGCAGACGTGCTGGAACTACAACCCCAAAATGCGGCCCATGTTCCAAGACATCATCCAACAGCTGCGGGAAGACCTGCACCCCACTTTCCAAGACGTGTCCTTCTTCTACAGCGAGGAGAACAAGCCGCCCGAAAGCGAGGACTTCGATCTGGACATGGAGAACATGGAGAGCATCCCCCTGGACCCCTGCTCCTACTCACAACGAGAGGACGAGAGTTTGGACAGAGACGAGTCGGCGTCCGTGGGCCTTTTGGGCAGCTACGAGGAGCACCACATGCCCTTCACGCACATGAACGGGGGCAAAAGCAACGGACGGATACTGGCTCTGCCCCGCTCCACCCCGTCCTAACAAAACTCTACCGAAAAATAGATTCAATATATTTTCTTTTTATATTATAGACCTGTATCACACTCTGAACAGCGCCACCCAGTGCATTTCTCAGGACTTTATTTTTCTCCTATTTACAACAGATGCCACAAACCAAACACTACAGCACAGCACACTGCAAAAAACGATGAAGCTTGAAGTAAGTAGGAATGATCAAGATTTGAGCATAGTTTGAGGTTTTAAAATAGGGCTGTAACAAGTTAATTGCAACTAACCGATTCATTGAGATAGTTGTCAACTAATCTAGATATCGATTAATTGTTTTTGACTCTTGTATAAACTTAAACATTTTGGGACGTGTATGATTCAGATAATATCTATAATGAATGCTGAATTGAGGAGACAAACGGTTAAAATGAGTGTCCTCTGCAGAGTAGCTGGGGCTCCTAGAGAGAGGGTGAGGAGCTCAGTCACATGGGAGGAGCTCAGAGTAGAGCCGCTGCTTCTCCACATTGAAAGGATTCCCCCGGTTGAGCTGGAGGAAGTGTGAACTCTGGGCCTCTCTGCTCAGACTACTGCCCAAATTAAGATAATCCTTAGTTCAAGCTGTCGTTAACATACTTACAAGTCATTTTTTGCAGTGTGGTCCTTATCGTATGCCTTTGGACACTTATTTTTTGGTATTTAAAACCAGAGAGACTCTTGACTTTCTCGTTCATGATTGTAGTTTATATATTATACATAAGATGCCAAGTTTCAGACCGTGAGGAGAAAAAAAACGATTCAACTGTGAAATGAACTCTCAACAAGAAGGCTGCTGCTAACCCCCACTGTTTGTCACTACCTTTTTGGAGATTTTTGTGATATAAAAGTGCCCTTCTCTTTTGCCCATGGCCTACAGCCCTCGTCATAGAACTGTTCTGAAGTCTATGCTACGGAAAAGGAACTGAACAGACTCTTGGACATGGAGAAAATGACTTGAGACTTTGTCGTTTGAACAAACTTGCATCCACTGGAGAAGCTGGTTGAAGTGGCTTACCTCCTTTATAAACTTTGCAGTATTCCACAAAGGCACAACAGGAAAATACACACAAGATCTATGAATATTTTGGGGTTGTTTTCGGGTTTTTAATAATTTATTTACCGCTTTCTTTCAGTTTTTTTTTTTTCACACTTACAGCTGAAGGATATTTAAACCGTGGCAAAAACGAGTTCGTCAGATTGACCAATAGCTGCTTCTTTGGTATATTTTAGTGGGTCTAGAAGTTAAATGTATATAAATATATAAATGTATTATTGTTGTTTTTTTGTACATAGCTGATATGTTGTCATTCTTGAGGTATTTCCGCTCATACAGTCATGGAAAATATGTTTTTACATGTTAGTCTCTTATCTTTTTGTTGTTGTTTCTTTAATGCAGAAAATCATAATCATAATTTAGTAAATTTCTGGACTCACGATCAACAGCAACTGTTCCTTTCTGCTTGTGACGCTCGGGAGCTGTCTTCGGCGTGTCTTCGGCTTAAGATCTCTGCCACCATTATCAAGATCAAATAAATAGTGCTGTAAATAATGCAGCAAGGTGCATTCATGACCAGCCTCTTGTATTGTTTTACTTAACACGTCTGCAATGTCCAGTGACCTTTATTATTGATTTTTAAGCTGGGGTACCTAACTTTATTTAAATTTCATATATGCATGTTTTTCTTTCTAACAGAAATAATCTTGTTTGAGTGACATTTTGTTATCAAATCAGACCGCATCATGCTGTCTCTTATAAGAAAGCACATTATATATGTTACATTCTGAGAGCTGATTGGCCGATTCAAGTGAACATCAGTTACTTTTTGAATTGTAAAGAGATTTTTTTCCAAAGAAAGCACCTGACCTGTTCATTCTCACCCTCGCCACTTCCTGATTGGACAGGATTAATTCTAATCCTCGATACACAGACAAGGCCGCTTGCCATTGGCCCAACCATTCTCCTCCACCAAATAATATTGGTGGTTATTCCATGAGAGGGACTGTATTTAATATATTGTTTAAAAGAAAATACTTAGATTATGTGATAGTGCATGGTCATATGGCAAAGAGTGATAGTATAAATACATTTTGAGAGCCACTAAATAGTTGCATGAATATAGTTACATTACAGTTCATTTCTGTTTGGTTTCAAAGTTAGCTACTCCAGCTTTAAGTAGGTCATGTTTCTTCTTTTCTTCTTATCCAGACTAATCCAGACTCATCTTGAAGCCCTATCTATTTTGTGTTATTGGATCGAACATGGATACATATATGTCCACCCACATATAAGCAGAAAGACAAGGTGTGTGTTATTAACCCAAACCATTAGCTAGCAAAAAAGAACAGTGGTAATATAGTAATCCATTGTTTTTATTTCCCTTTAAGCAAACATTAAAACATGAAAACAGATAAAGTGAACTTTTGCTAGTTACAGACAGCAACCACCAGGGGATTTTTATATATTATGTGTAATTTTGTTATCAAATTTAACCAAGTCCTATAACATACAGTACATATGTTTAAACGCTGTGGACATCGTTTTCATGACAACATCAATTTCTTTCACTATTTTGGTCATTTTGTGTTACGCCATTCAAACATATTCTAGCAAAGTGTGCCAATGAGTATTTCTTTATTAAACCTTTATACACTGAACACATTACACTTTTAGTTTAGTCGAATATAAACTTACTGCAGAATGTGAAATTCATTACGCTTCTGGGTCTAACTTTGCATTAAACTATAAAACTTAAAAATCATTATTTTCTGTTTCATTCTCTAGATACAAACTGTTTCATAGTAGGTTCTTTCCCCTCATGTCACTGTTACACTAGATTTTATTTATTTTGTCAATTCAAAATGTACAAAGTTTTTTTTTAAAGATACAGTTGTGGTGGAAATTGTACACACAGAACTTTTTGAGATAACAAATGATGACCCAAAAACATGTTTATTACTCCTTATTTGAGGTTGTTTGAAGCCATTTATTGTCAAAATAACATGTCATCATCATTTTAAACCAGAAACTGACCCTTATGCTAAGTCTCCTTCCCTTAATTTTCTATAGCGTGTATCTCCTCTTCAACACTGGAACTCCCAGAGCAGTCAATTTGACGGCTTTTAGTTTTGAAAGTGTAAATACTCATCTCATTCTTGGTCTTCATAACTTGGTGACTTTTTCAGTTTCACATTGTTCCTGTGGTGGTTGCATGAGGCCATATGTTGTAAAATAATAATATTTTCTATTTTCAAACATCAGTGAGCCGCTCTTGGGAGATCTCAAATGTGAAGTTCATGCATGGCAGTCCAGGAATTGACAAGGAACTGGAGATGGTTTGCCAAGAAGAATGGGCAGTCAAAGATTCCAAGCTGTTGTAGATGTTAGCACTAGTACTCCCTGATTTCTAAAGCTACTAGAACTCTCAGAGCTGTCAATTTGACTGCATTCTGGAATTCTGAGAAATTAACCCGAATAATGTTTAGTTTTTCACCAGATTAGAAAGAAACTGCATAAAGGGGGGGACAGAACTGTCCCAAATATGACACAATTACATTATTATCTCCCCTGGTCTGTGAACTTTCAAGCACAACTGTATATTTACAAACAGATGAAACTCGGGAAATTAGAACATTGTTCAAAAGTTCTGTAAATCAACCAAAATGATGTGGCAAGATTTTGTTTGTTATCATTTTGATGATTATGGCTTAAAGTCCATTTTCAAAATATTTCAAAAGCCGTGAGCAATAACTACTGTATCAGCAATATAGCAAATGCATATTCCCTCTGCCTCATGTATTAAACATAAGTACATAATGTTTTATAGAACAATATACCCCAGTCACCAAATGAGGCCCCATCACCAAAACTGTATCCAATTTAAGGGAGTCATGGCTGGCACAGTCACACCACAGATATGATCACACCTGCCAGTTCCTGAGCTCAGCTGTAGATGTCAGTGTAGTTTATCTTATGGAGCATTTCGTTATCTGTGAATAGAGTATAGGAATGCGTCTCTCACAGGAGGAGGTCCGTCCGAGTCCCTGGAGCCGAAGGCGTTTCATTTTAAACTCCCACTTTTCCGCCCCTTTTTGCTCCATTTTTCCACTTTTGTGCACTTGTTTCTCCCGAGGCATCATTTTTATTACCCTCCCGACATAAACTTGCCTTATACTTTCTCAATTTTCTCTGGGAATAACCATTTCGTGAGCGGGTTTGTGCACTGCCGCTGCAAATGTGGTAAGTAGCGCACGAATAACGTCAAACTACTGCTATTTATCTTTTTAAAGACGAAAAGTAGCTAAACGACCAGGAATAACGATTGGCATGTAAGACATTATTAGAATATGTTTGAACACACAATATTTTTCATAAAGCTAAAGTTTTTTCTTCTCCAAACTTTAGACAAATTAGCATGTTTGCTAATGCTAACTTTTACCATTGGCTTTTCGCATTAGCATACACCTGCTGCGTTTCCCATGTGTTGAGATCGTAACATGTTTCGTTTTCACATTATTTGTCCATTTTTGTCCATGTTTTGTTTTTATTCGATGGGCAGTTTGTAGCTCAAAATAGAGCCTCTGACATTCCTTGCATTCTCCTTTTGTCAAAGATGAAACACATTTACTGACACAGTAACGACACATGACACTGTTTATTTTTCTTACGATTTAAAAACTACAATAATGACAATTCCAACTAGTAGTAACTATATTCTATTGTCAATTTATGTCATCTATCTTTTTATTGTTCAAATATATTTTACAGTAGATGGCAAGCTTGTGTCAGAGTGACAAGATTAGTATGTATTATTCAGATCACAAACATGTGAATTTGTTGTTTAGTTTTATCTTTTGTTGTAGTTTATAATGTTCATCTCAATTCTGTAACGTTGCAGTTAGTTTCTGAAAAATACGTGGGCATACCATACCGTTCATGGGCTATTTGGGCTATACCTGCTGCTAAGCAGGCCAGGGCTCGGTTGGTTTTGTGATGGGTTCCACAATGAGGCAACTGAGTCTGTATCGTTGCTGTTGTTGTGTTCTCTGGCAAGACACTTCACCCACAATCCTTAGTATGAGTCTGATGTGTGCGTGGATAAAAGTTGGTGGTCAGATGGGCTGACAACTCAGGTCGGCAGCCCGCCTGTCAGTCTGCCGCAAGGCAGCTGTGTCTATAGGCTCAGTTCCTCTACCATATAGAGAGTGAATAATGCCATGTGAAACTATAACAAGTATGATTTTTATATTACCCATTACCCCATTATTAGTGAGTCATCTACAAACTCTAGCAGAAGTGTTTATAAACCTCAGGGGTGTCACAATGATGATCACTAATAATCTGCTATGGATGTCATGTGACCCCTTGGACAGGTAATCTACTAAATGTAATAATATCCTTCAAAAACAAAGTGAAAAGTGCAGACTACAGCGTTTGTTTGGTGCCATTTGAGTTTTGCCTGTTGAGTATTGAAAATCAAACAGATTTTTATGATACTGTGTATGATTTTAAAGAGCCTTTGGGTTTCATTAGTTTTATTTGTGCTTCTCAAACTGTCTGTAGTTAAACTAGTGAATGAGTCACTTATGTGGCCTCATGGTCTTCACTCACTCGGTTAAAGACTTACTGCTCACTTTAAACATGCATAGTTTCCTTTACTTACAAACTGAAATAATCTCACTTTTTGGAAACGTCTAAAGTCTCGCAGTGACATTTAATGTTGCCTTTTATTATGAGCAGGTGTTTGTGACAGACATTGGCCTGTGATGTACGCTGCATGACAGATACCAGCCAGGTCCCTTTGGTTAATGAATAAGCTGTGAGTCAGTGACAGAGGAGGTTTGAGCCTAAAGAGGAAAGTGAGACTTGATTTGTAGATCAAACTTTACTCTTGATGGGGAGGGGTTTAAGCCAAAATATGTATTCCTCTCATTATACCCTCTATTCCCCACTACATCTCTAGCATGCCCAGCCACTATCTTATGTTGTTCTTCATTCACTTAACCGCTTCATATTTTTATTACTGACCATAACTATATTTGGAAGTGACTTTCATTGGGGGATCTAAGGACAGTGATGATCCGGGACATTTTAGGTCATTTAGTATTAAGATTTCTGGAGATTGTTCATTCCGGACTAATTGTTATTATTGCATTTCCCGTGTTCTAACTATTTGATTCTCTTATCTGTTGTCAGTGAATCAATAACTTTGTATAGTCCTCCAAGATACCTGCTTTTGTGATTTTAGGGCTATCAATGAAAAGAATATGTATGCAAATCCTAATGGGCCTGTAGCACTGCTCTACAGCTGATGACTGTTTTCTCCTGGACTCTCATCTGTTTCATGTAAAAGGTGAAACGCCGCCTTGGTGTTGTGTGTCTGTGTGGGACTGGCTGGTCCGGTTCTGCTCCGGAGGAATGACCTGTATTTCTTGGTTTTTCTTCATCCCTGAATCATGAGGTGTGTCTCAGACACAGAGGGCCAACAGCGACAACACCGCATGCACTGAAGTAACGTGACACTGAAGGATCATGGGAAACAAGACTTGCAAGAGAAGACACATGTTTAAACAGCAGCAGGCAGAGCAGCTCAGCCCTCAGCCAGTGTTTACACATTCCTATGATTCAAGTTTAAAATGGGAAAAAGATACCAAATATAAAGCACTCGGATCGACTGATGAACAGCAGGAGGGTGATCCCAGCTCCCACTGTTGAATGCTGCTATTGTGTCGTTGGGCAAGACTAGACATTAGATAAAATAACCTTTTTATAATTATCCCTCAATGAGCATATGGCATTGTTGCATCACACAGAGGAGAATATCAAAGGTACTCAGAACGACATAAGCAGATGTAAAAAAAAAAAACTTGAATCTATGCATAGTAAATTATAATGATCCATCTACAGTCGCTTCATGCTCCTGTAGTGTCCTTTTAACCTACTCCAACTGCTCCCACTCATGTCTTCTGTCGTTGTGTCCTTGGGCAAGACACTTAAACCAGCGTTGTTCGAAGCCCCCGCTGAAAGACCAAGGCTGTGTCACCGTTAACGGAGCAGCCATCTTCCGGTGGACCCACTACCTGCCGGAGGATCAGCGAGTGACTGGTGCTATGAGCATGGCATTGGGTGGCAGCTCTCATTGCCACCACCCCCCGACTCAGAAATGGACTAATAAAGGGGCTGAAAAAGAATGAATGAGATCCTTTATTTGTCCCACAGTGGGGACATTTCAGTGTTGCATCACTGGAGTACAAAGCACAAGATGGGTGAATATTAAGTATAGCACAACCCAATACTTCTAAAATCTCTATTTTTAGCTTAATAAAGAAGCAGTATGAGATACTAATATTGAAACAAATATGCTTTATGTACATCTGCAATACACTTAGTACAGATACATCTGTGATACTCTGCATGATGTTTGGATTATGTTTTTAACTTGCACCTTGAAATGTGCATCACATAGGCATTATAAATAAAAATGTATTATTATTATTATTATTCTCTCTAGTTTGTCATCTCATTTGTGCTAATGTAACTCTGACCAAGAGCATGTGTTCATTACCAGCATAGTCGCTCGCTGAATAATGTCACAACCATCGCTGCTTTGAGATTATTGAGAATTGTAAACGCTTGTTTTGTCACAGATGATTAACATGATATTTCCTTCCTCTGCTTTTAGTGTCATGGAGGAAGTACAGTGGAAAACCAGACAGCTGAAGTCTACTTTATGAAGAGGTTAGTTTTGTTCTCGCTAGCGATAGCTTTTCAAACGTTTAGACTATTCTAAGATTAGGATTTTGCCACAAACACAAGTTAAATACAGAGAAGGTTAATGATGGGTGTTATGGACACATTTTCTTGAGGCAAAGAAGTTTAAAACCTCGCCATTGTTTTAACTTTTCACTATGAGACGGTGAACTTTCCACAGGTTGACTGTCTTTTTGAAAACAATGATTATCAGGTGCTCCTCTGCAACATGTAGTACTTGTACTTTTACTTTAGTAATAATGTTAGTAGTATTTGTTTGCTTACTAGTACTTGTTGAATACCATGTGCTCTTCTATGCATTTTGCATCTTGTGAATATTATGTAAAACCTAATGTAGAGTTATGTCTGAGTTCAGTGTTCCAAACCAGAACCCCTAAAATAACTTAAAGCTAAGTTAAAAAAAACTTGAAATCATACTAAATTAATGATTTTAGGTATCATTTTACGTTATAAAACGTATGAGACAAAACAATCATAAGATATAAACACTCAATGTCAGAATTAAAAGTCAGTGTTATAAACACTAAATAGAACAGTGTTCAGCCTGGACTTAAACAATGACAGAGATGAAGCCTCTCATACAACTTCAGGAAGACTGTTCCAGATTCTGGGTGCAACCTAGAATGCTGCCTCCTTATGTTTAGTCCTGACTATGGGCACCAGCAGGAGGCCAGTCCCTGTGCTCTTCAGAGTCTAAGTTCATATGGCACTAACATGTCACCGATGTACTTTGGTGCAAGGCCATGGAGAGACTTGCACACAGCCAGAGCTAGTTAAAAAATTCTAACGTGGCTTCCAACATCCTAATGACTGCTATTGCTGACATTCAGTTACATGACCCAACATTAGCTATCCGCTGTGCCCCTCCAGCTGTAAACAAAGCTGGGCTTCTTATGTTTTGGAAGTCATAAACAAGTGTTACAAAGTGGCCTGTGGCTGTGAATGTTTCTTAACTCGCTGTAAATGCTCCAAAAGAGCAGCAACAAACATCTTGCTACATCACCTGATCCCTAAGCCTTTGGTAGCACCATGAACATGTTAGTTCTGTATCAGGTTTGTGATATGAAGTCTTCTGCTGTTGTGTTCGCAGAGTCATCAGTGTCTAGAGTCAAGACGAAGCTCTGGTCTCTGATGGCTTCAATTCAGTGATGACTGTTTCCCCCAAAATATCTCAGGATTCAAACTCACGCCCCAGGTTTGTGTCTGTGTCTCTGTGTCTGTGTCTGTGTCTGTGTCTGTGTCTGTGTCTGTGTCTGTGTCTTTGTGTCTCTGTGTCTATGTCTCTGTGTCTTTGTCTCCGTGTTTCTGTGTCTTTGTCTCTGTGTCTGTGCTTCTGTGTCTTTGTGTCTGTGTCTCTGTGGCTGTCTCTGTCTGACCTCTCACCATAAAGTCTCAATGTCCAGACACCTCAATTATGAAGTCACGTTTTTCTTAGAGGAATAAACTGTAGATGTACTGTGATGATTAGACATTATCATTATCAAATTTTTGTGTGGATATTGTTTGTTAGGTTTGTGTGCTGTTGTTTTCCTCAGGTCTGTAGAGACACAAATGGACGAGTTCGATGGACGTCAAAGGTTCTCTTATGACGAATCTGAGTCCATCAACGACCAAGGTCAGTCTAATTGAATGTTTTAAATTCGACTATTTGTTCTGACAAGGCTTCAAAACTGAATTATGTGTACATTTGTGCTGTTATTCGCAGACTCTCACTACACACAACTGCAGCAAGAGCTGGAGAGTGATGCTCTGCACCTGGAGGTCGAGACCTGGAGTCTGGCTGTGGACCAGAGCTACATCAAGGACCTCAGCAAAGAGGCAGTGAAGAGACAGGAGGTCATCTATGGTACATTCACACAACCAAGTCTTTGATCACACCTAAACAGGAGGGATGAAGTTACAGATAAGATACACACACCGACAGGAGAAGACACACAAGGAGAAGGAGGGGATGATTGCGTTAACGGCTCAGACCCGGAGCCGTAACAACACTTCTCTCTACTTACACCAATGATCAATGCATTGATAATTGGATACTGTGACGACCCCAGTCTTGTCTGGTTTGTGTGTTGCTGCTGGCTTTCTCCTCATTTCAGGATCCAGCCAGTGGGAGAGTTGATTGGGACTGGCAGCACTTAAGATGGGTGGGCCTGGCCACATTCAAAAGTGCTGTCAGGAAGTCGATGGGGCTCCCCCTACCTGGCAGTAGCAGCCTTTTAAATAAATATTCTATTTTTGTACCTTTTGAAACATGTCTGGACTCCATTTTTGTCCGAACCTCGAGCCAGTTCGTGACAATACACAGACGTGTATCCAATCTGGAGAAGGCACCTGTTTAAAACCTCATCTCCCTCCTCTCCCTCACAGAGCTGATGCAGACGGAGATGCACCATGTCCACACACTGAAGATCCTCCTCTACGTTTACATGTACGAGCTCAAACAGTCAGGGCTGCTGGATGACCAGCGGCTCAAGCGGCTGTTTCCAGCCGTGGACGTTTTGCTCTCTCATCACCAACACTTCCTTGAGGGACTGAAGAGGAGACAAAGACGGAGCCAAGAGCTGGAGGGAGACGACAACAACTACCAGATTACTCAGCTCGGAGATATCATAATCACACAGGTGACTACATCTGTCCAAGAGCATGTGATTTAGTCTTATGATCATTTTATATATTGTGAACCTTTGATGACAAACCCACTGACGTTTGGGTTGAAAATTGAGAAGCCGTTCTGTTGCACCTTTTCAGTGTGGAAATGTCAAGTCTACATGCAGTGTGTAAAAAGTCTTTTTTCTTACCTTTTCAAATTGGACTATTTTATAGAAAGTATACAAATATGAAGGTGATTTTTCAAAATTAAAATAGGCAGGTGATTGTCCACATGACTCACCATTATGAGCTTATGTATTTGAATGCAGCAGTATGTTTTTAATCAATTTAAATGTGTATTTGTGACAAGCATAAGAAGCAGTTGATTGATTTGCTGTTGTTGCTGTTATCACTTGGACACTTTCTACATTGATTGTCATTAAATAGATTATTTTGTTCTCTTGGTTTTCCCCTTTCCCTTGTGAGGTGCCCCAGTGCCAGAGGTATGCTGGGTATGTTTGAAATAGTATAACATTTCTGCAGGTGGCAGTCTTATAGACTTCTTATGAGCTAGAAAAAATTAATGAGAAATTTTGAATTTTTTGTCTTTTGTTAACTGGTTTAATATGTGGATGTTCCATGGCTATTGGAAAGTGTTTTGGGGTCAACCATTGTTTTGCTTTTGTTGCAATTGAGAAAATATTGGAGCTGAGATCAGAAATAGTGGAAGTTTTTTGAAAAATAGTAGTACTCCAGGCCATGGTAGCAACCTTGTCTGCGGGTGTAGTTTGAATAGAAATTGTCCAAGAACTAAACCTTGATGAACACAGTGGACTAGGGGAAGAGATTATTTTTGTATTGAATATGCATTTAAGGTCTATTGAATCTTATCTTTTCTTTTTCAGTTTTCTGGTTCTGTGGGAGAGGGGATGAAGGAGTGCTACAGCGTCTTTTGCAGTCACCAGAACGATGCTACCAAGTTTTACAAAGAGCAACTTCAGAACAGCAAAAAGTTTCATAACCACATAAAGGTAAGATAAATGGATACTATTTTAAGTATTTATTTTATACTAGTTTATTTATTTGCATATTTTTGATCAAACAGAAAATCGGACAGCTGCCTGTGGTGCGGCGAAAGGGAATTCCCGAGTGCTTTCTGTTGGTGACACAAAGAATTACAAAATATCCTGTACTGATCGAGAGGCTCATCAAAAACACTGAAGGTAAGGAGCTATAACTTTATGACTGGGTTAATGTATACAAACCCTCCAAACTTAGATATACTTATTATTACTGTGATCTCCAGAAGTTGAAGTGATCATCCGCGTTTTTCTGTTTGTCTGTTTGTCTATGTGCAACATAACTAGGTTATGGGCAGATTTGGACAGAAACGTATATATGCAGGATTGTTTTTTATAAATGCTTTTAGGAATTGATTGGCTGCTCTATGAGAGTTTGTTATTTAATTGATACCTACATGTACGTGTGGGTCTGATCCTAGTGGCTGCGGTTACCTCGGTTGCTTCCTATCCAACCATTCAGCAAGGCGTTGTAGATAGGTGTCGGAGACGTCAAGAGTTTGCGTAGAATTTGCTGGTTATAGTTTTGCAAAGGAGGTGAATGCGATGGTAAAGTAATTAGTTCTGGTCCGGCTCCAAATATCAAGAAATTGAAACCAGAGCAAGATGAATGTTTAGCAAATGTAATTGCTGGCAATGATGTTGTGGCTCTACTTCCCACGGGCCCCGTCAGTGGCAAAGGAGATGGCTAGGCTAAATGCTAAATTCCTCACACACTCGGGCGCATTACATACGTCTGATCCAATTGTTTCAATCTGCAAAAGAAGTTAACCCCTCCCACCTGTTCTGCAAAAGAAGTTAACCCCTCCCACCTGTTAACAGAACTCAATGGAACAAATCCAGACCTTAGTACGAAGTTAAATTAGTACGGTGGTGTGGTAAGACCAGGCTTAGGTGGCAAACTCATATGCTAAAACTGAAACTTGAACCAAAACATAAAAGCATTAAAGCTGTAGTACCTAACTTTGAAGCAACAAAAATATACCTATGTAACTCGTCCTCGTTCTCAAAATAGTATCTCAAAACAGTTTTCACAGGCATGGGTTTTTGGCCTTTTCTGTGCAGATAAGGCCAGCCTTCACAGCCAATCAGCTCTGTCTGTAACAGATAAAAAAGCTTTCTTGTAATAAAACAAAGGTATGCTTACATAATGTATCATACACAAGACTCTCTTTGTTTGGACTATTTTATTTGTTGTATTTATGAAACAGAGAAAGTTAGATATTGAGTTAAGTTATGATGAGTAAGACTGTGGCATGGATTAAATCTGGTTTGTCTCTACAGATGACTCAGACGAGCACAGGTCTCTGGTGCACGGCCTGTCTCTGATCAAAGACACCATCGAGCAGGTGAACTCTCAGGTGAGGGATTATGAGCAGGTGCTGAGGCTGCGGGAGATCTGCTCCAGACTGGAGCCCAAGTCCCAGGGCCGAGTGTCAGAGGAGCGAGTCTTCAGACGGGAAGACCTCATGCTGAACAACAGGAGCCTGCTCCACGAGGGTGCCGTGGTGTGGAGAACCCCTGGAAGACAGAAAGGTATGAGCCATGAGCTGATCATCATCTGCACCAAGAATAATAATTAAAAAATCATGCTGTCTTTGAGGACAAGTCAGTTTGAAACATTTCTTTTACAGAGATCCATGCCGTGCTGCTGTCAGATGTTCTCATCCTTTTACAGGAGAAGGATCAGAAATATGTGTTTGCAACTATGGTGAGTTCAGTTTAGGATTTGTTCGGGAGCCACACCTGG
>JAPMNZ010827560.1:0-16632 GCA_029875035.1 Pomatoschistus microps | reverse complement strand
TAGATTGTAGGCATTTAACTGCGCAGATAGCAAAGACACTTTTGTTTTCCTATGGACACAGTCAGTGAGTAAGAGGCAGTGAAGAGGCTGGAGAGCGCGGAGCAGACAGACAGTGGTGAGCAGGGGACCCCTCTGATGGTGGCATGTTCCCGGTATGTTGCAACAAGAGAGAGAGAGTGGGACGGACAGAGAGAAAGATGTCTAATCTTAGAGGGTAAGGGAGCGTGCACTCCCCTGGGCTTGTCGCGCTCAGCACCTTGTTAACCAGACATCTCTCTTTCCATCTCCATTTCCATCTCCTTTCCACTTTGTTTTGCCTTCTGCCTTTCTGACTGCACCTGTCTGTGTCTGCCTGGATAACTCTGTCTCTGACCAGTGGGCAAAACACTGCTCAAAGAGTTTTTTTTCTTCTAACCTGCAGCTGTTGTTTAGACCGTTTAAGAAATCATACTTGAAGGGAATAAATGTCAAGCTTTCAGATATAATATCAAAACACAATTTAATCGAAAAAGATAAGCCTATTAATAATCCTGTAGAAGATTCATCATGGACAGTGCCACAACATGTCTACATTTTCTAGATTATTAGGCAGAAATGAAATGATATTGAATTGATGGATCAATTAGTGCCTATGATTTGTCCACCTAATGAAGCAAACTTATGACACATGTATTTCCTGCTCGGAGGGTATGTGTAGACTACAGGGTGTTATGCTTCTTAGTGCTGAGCCTTGTGGTTTCAAGATGCTGTAAAACAATGTGAGAAGCACTTTCTACTAGTTCAGACACTGGCGTAATGAGAAAATACTCTTAATCCAACTCACACATACGCGCAGTGACATGCGCGGCAGCGTATTTCTGCTGCCGAGTGGTTTCTTGGTGAAAGCATATTGCGAGAGAAGCAGTTTAAGGAGTGGCAATTATAGTTTTGGACAACGTCATTGATTTAAACTCCTGATTAGAGGAGAGGTGACAGAGGTGGTACACACAGTGGAAAGAGTAGGAAGGCTGAGTGGCACACACATCATGGAGCGCCCCTCTCCAGACACACACAAATATCGATGTCTCTCAAGTGCTTCTGCCTTGTCCACATTGTTTGCTATTTGCAATTAGGAAACATAATATTCCATAACCACCACTATTCATTACCATTTTACCATTCTGAGTTTGTAAATTTTGTTCCCTGGCAATTTTGGTGTGAATGCCATACGCTTCTGAAATTGACAAATCACTGCATTTACAATTGACTGATTCTGTACATTGGCCCCAGGGGGATATTGAAGAAAGTGAAAACCATGAAATCATTCAATTTTCACAATATTCTTATTACTGTAATCTATAAACGTGATGTACTTTTTTATTCCTCCAACACTGAACTAAACAAAATGCATATAGTTACCGCTCACTTCTGAGCTTCCTCTTTCAACATACAGAATCCTATTAATATTAAATGAGAATGATTTGTACCAGAGTGCATCCCTGACCTTACAGTGTGGAGCCGTGTAGACACGTGTTGGAGCTCCCTGACTCAGCTTAGACTGATTGTTGTGTGAATACATTTACAACGGTAAAGTGAAGAGAATGAAGTCAAAGAAGTGTAGCCAAAAGAAATCCGTCAAACACATCTTAAGAAGGAAAATGGCCATTTGTAGTTTTAATTATTTCACTTAGTTTGTGTGCATCCCGAGTATGTCCTCTGTGCCCCTGCTTTGTTCCACACCTTGTTTTGCTTCACAAGACGTTGTGACTTGACAAGGTGCTTGGCTCTGTAAAAATTATGCCTTGTTTATACGTATTTATTTCCTCTTGACAGTTTAATTATTTCTGGCCCCATTGGAGGAAACCATATAAAAAACTCCTGTGTTCATACACATTCTAATTAGGAATGCTGGAAAATTAAAACAGAGTTGTTTCGAAATGCTGTCATTTTTCTCAGGCCTCGCCTTGGAATTATGTCTCAATCAGCACAAGCGGAAATAATTACTTGTATACCTTCTAACTGCCAACATTTACCAAATGGCAAAGCAATTTACAGCCATCATGGCCCTAGAAGCAATCATTGGGTCAACTATAAATTCACAGGCTGACGATTCCGTGAGCAACAGCGGAAAATGGATATTGTGACGAGTTTGAAATAGATACTGACGTATACCTGTCTTTTATGCCTTCACTTCTACAACATGTTACGTTGTCTCTCAGCTGCACACGTGTTTGTAAATGCACACACAAACACACAAAAACCTCTCAAATGGAGCTAAGCAGCAATTAAGTGATCATTTGAGCACACACCATTAAACACATGCAGCCACAGACAAAAGGCAGCAAAACATACATGAGCACAGGCACTTAAGGCTCCCAGTGATTACACATACAAACCCTCATACACACACACACACTCACATGCACACACACACACACACACACACACACACACACACGTACATGTGTACAACATTGTATTTCTTCTGCCTTTGAAATGTGAACAGACATGTAGCTGGAGGCGAGAAAACACGTTTTTATTAGATATTTTATAAAACAATATTGCTTTTTGTTACAAGGGCGTTTGACCTGTGTTTAAGACTGTGTTTTAGAGGCTGTAATCTAGTCTTGATCCTGAATTGTAATTGTATTTGGTTTACACACAATTACATATTTCAATTTGCTTGAAAATGTGATGAGAACAAATACATAGATCAACTTTTTAGTTGAAACAATATGGTCAGAATGAGAGAGAATGTTGAAGCCATACGGAAAGAACTAACAAAACTAACTGAACATGAAAGTAGACCTATTAACAAATGCTGATATGAGAATAAAATATGTAGCGTTGAGATTAGCATAATAAAACAAAGAATTACCAAAGGAATTAAACTTGAGGAACTAATATTGCAGTGTTCTTTGCATCAAAGCTTAATTCACTACATTTTAATAGATTCAACTACAAACACATTTTGATGACATAGTATCATGCCCCAGTTGAACAATTTGCATTTCACTTTCTTGAAGAAGTCCATTTGTCGATAGAGCAACACTCATAAACTCAACTTGCAAGAGTTAAGCACACATCAGAGTCGCCATGTTGAAACTGGAACTAGTTTTTGAGGTTAGATTTCATATTTTGTCGTCCTTGAAAATGTTTTTAAAATTACCGATGCTCTCAAGTCTCCCGTTTTATCCGGCTCGCCCCTTCATCTCCTCACTCTCTCTCCTCCCGCATTTATTGGTGGTGGAATTATTCACTTGGCTTGTGGCTCAGTTTGAATAAATTGAGTGCTGAACTCTCGCAAAGAGGGGCTGTTTTGGCAGGTGTACATTCGTGCCCAAGTAAATGTGTGTGTTACATGTGTATGTGGCGTTAACAAAGCGACAGTGCGTAAGAGATGACTAATCCCAGCGGAATAGCCCACTTATGTTCTGTTTGAGAGCAGTGTAATTAAAGGGAAGCTCCTCACCCAAGTCTCCCAATTCAATAGAAAACATTGGCTCATACGACACACATTCAGGGAAATACACACACTGCTTACTCCATTCAGACACAAGTGAGATCTATTACAATCCGGTTTTAATTTAGCCATGGAATATGTGGAAACCTGGAAATAATATGAGGATTAGATCGCAGTGATGAGCAGAGAGCACGAGGTCAAGGCAATGACAAAGCAGGAGACAAAAACAAATTACTTTTATTTTCAAGCACGTACTGTATGCATATATTAGACTTTTTAGTCTTTGCATGTATTATTTGCTGCTGTTGGTTTTCCCTTTTCTGACACTTGAGTTTCCTCGATCATTCTTCAGTACGATATGGCGTCAAACTCTGCTCGATCAGATGTTAGTCGAGCAGTTGAGCGAGAATTGATGCTTCAGTATTTTGACAAAAACAGGAGCAAATGTTTTATTTTCTGAGCATTTTTAAACCATTTTGAACAAATTTTCTCAACAATATGAGCCGGTTTGTGTGTCTTCCTTTTGAACGTGGAACCTTTTTCATTATTATATTTCCAAACGCTACAATACAATTCAGTAAAAATAGAATACTTTTTATCCCTCACCTAATGCTCCTCCACATTTGAACAAAAATGCAACACTTTTGATGCATTTCAATTTCATTTATTGAAGAGGAATTGTAATTGAAAATCAAATGATCCAAACAAAATTTTTACATATTTATAGTCATGTTTTTTTTATCTGAAGAAATTGAATCAAATAAAAAAAATTATACAGTATATATTACTAATTAAAAATCAATATTGTATCTGTATATTGTATCTTTTTTTAATTTAGAGTGTCTTTATTCATTAGTATCAACATCAAGTTCGAAATGTTAGTACCATGACATCACTACAATACTTGATGCTTTGATACCAGAAATGTCTTGAATTATAACACCTTATATCAGTCCTGTTGTATATCTAAAGTCATCTTTTGTAAAACTCAGGAAATATCTCATATCGATAGAGGCCTTAGTTGCATCAATATGGGTCAAATGCAGAGGATGAATTGCCCTACGGGGATAAATAAAGTGCATCTGTACCTTTGTGTCCTTCTGTCTATGTGGTTTTATCATTATTGATAAGTGAATAAGTTGGTTTTTCACACATTATTTCCCTGGTGCTTTGCTCAGGCCTATGTCCCCGACCACTTGCAGTGAATTGCATGTGGCATGGCGAGCTGTAGGATTGTGTTTGCGTGCAGAGAGAATGTCAACACTGTCAGCTGTGAGGTCTGTGTTGTCTGACGGGGTTAAGTCTTGGTCCAACCCAGTGTGACCCAAGATGGCCCTTGTCCACTGTGACCAAGAGCGCTGTTTGTTTCATAAGTGGTTTGGCATCTTTTCTTCTCACTTATGCTACAAAGTGCTTAGGGTAAAAATAGTGTATGATTAAAAAAAATAATAAAGTAATGTTTAAACTTTTTTTCTCATTCAATCCTTTCTATGCTCTTTATAGATCGAGGCCATAGGCAACACAGAGTTTAATACCTCGACCAGAAATAGCCTTTCTGTGTAGGGTTTGCATGTTCTCCTAGTCTCTGTGGCTTCCTGTACCAATAAAAACCTTTACATTAGGACTGGATGGTGATGGTTGGAAGCGTGTACATTTCTGTCCTTTCCATGAATAGAAATACACCACCCTCACCGTAACGCACCCTCTGTGTTTTGCAGATTTTTGCGCCCTTTTATACAGCGTTTTCATGTTTTCATTATACAGATTATATAACCGCTAGTATAAAACAACAGTTACGTTATTTAAAGTTCATTGACTTTTTTCCACCGCCGTGATTAGTCCAGAGCAATCTTGCCTAACCCATGCCCTCAGTCCTGCTCCTCTACTCCTCGGCGCGGTGTCCTCTGCAGCTGTGTTTGACTTTTGACAGCTGCAGCAGCACTAAGACATAAAGCGAACAGGTTTGATAACTAATTTCAGCAGTCGTGAGTTCAGGTGGTTAAAGAAGTGTATAAAGTGAATGGTGAGGAGGGTCTCACAGTTGTTTTAGAATATTGCGGGTTATTTTTTAGAACGTAATCTCTTTGTGTGTCCCTGGTCTGTGAATTGCGCTGTATGAATAAAGATGACTTACTCACTTGTAGTTGTCATGTACACATCTGGAAATACAGTATAAACATGCATCTGATCATTGGTTCCATGAAGTACTACTGAGGAGGATAATTATAAGTTGTTTTATTGAATACGGTGGCCTTCCCAATCCAAAGGTCGCCGTAGAAGAGTTGGTGACAGGCAGCAGAAGTCCCTTACAGCTAGCATCTTTTCTCAACAGCTGCTCTCCTCTCCTTGGCCCTCTCTCCCGAAGCCATCCGGGAGACATCCACACTACGCAGAAACATTAACACTTGAAATAAGTCACTTCTAAAATCTTCAACCAAAGTGGAGAATAATCTCTATTTGTTCAGCGCCAGTTGTTACAATAACCTGCATACAACTCCTGCGTAGGCGTCATGGAGATAACCTAAAAGTCTTGTTTATTCGAGGAAAAAAAAAAAACTTTGTGCACATCTGTCAAATAGATTCTTAAAACTTTGTACTCTATTTCACAACATTTTGAAACAGAATAAGATAAATAGTTGATGGGTATAATTTTAAATTGTGTTTTTTATTCATACATTTTTGCTCTTTAGAAATGATAATCGCACTTTACATTTGCAGTGTAATATTGTACATCCAATCTCAGTTATCCTATAATCTAGCAACAACATATTAATTGATAAATGATTATACCTTGAATACAATGGAATATAGATTGTCAACTTATGTTTGTAATTGGTCTTGACTTTTTATTGATGGTGTTGACTACATTTTTAATATACATTGTCAGTGGCTGAAGTTTTCTGCATAGTATTATAGTTTAGTATTATATTATAGTCATTATTAGCTGCTGCTGCTTTTCTCTTCACTCACGTTTTTTTTAGTTTGAGATTCCTTTGCCTCCTGTGAAGTTCCCTGGTGCAGTGTGCAGCGCCTCAGTTGGGGGCTATAGTCCTCTGCTGACGAAGCTCTCCGATAACATACACCTATATCTCTGCAGTGCACGCAGACTTAAGAGCTGCTCTCTGCTTCTAGCTTTATTCCCTTTTCCTTTTGCACATGATTGAAAAGTACCACATACCAGTTGTTCTGTGAGAATGTGACAGAGAAGTGACCAGTGCCCATAGCACCCTCTGTTGGCTACGCATGAAGTGCACCCGTGCATAATCTCCCTTTCTCTGACTTGTGTTTACAGGATTTTTTTTTTTCTCTATTTCTTTAGCTCTTATTTTTTTCCCACTTTTTATAGATTTTCTCACTGGACCAGGCACAACATTACACTTCATTCCATCTTCATAAAACTCACACAATCACCTTTAGTTCGTGGCTGTAAATATGACAGACACACATATATCAATGGGAAGCCACAGGGTCAACAGCTTAAGTGACCAACCTTTGGAATTTGTTAAGGATATATTTGACCAGTGTACACACGCGGCCCAGACACTGTGCCCTGAATGAACCTGCTGCACACTATTGAGTGGTGTGATTGATGCCAGTAAGAGTTGCAGCGGATAATTCTTCCACTGGTGTCAACAAGGGTCAGATGCACACACAAAAACTGAGCTGTGGGTCACCTGGGCAGCACACATAGACACCTGATACTGTTCATGAGAAAAATGTGGAGAGAGGCTTCAAATCAAGAACAAGGCTCATTTGCAGCGGGTCATTTGGGTAGAGCAGTGTTTTGAGTGGTCTAAAGGGGTCACTGTCAACTTACCCACACGCAGATCAACCAATCAATAACAAGCAGGGTGGAGAAAGCAAGAAGCAACTCAATCTGTTTGCATTACGCAAGCTTGAAATGATAAACTCAAAATACTTAATTATATCATCATAAAGAAGTTATTATTTAAATTGTGCCAATACCTATTGTGTGGTTTTCCTGGATTGCGTTGCTTGAGTGTTTGTATATGACAACTATGTGTGCGGAAGAAAGGGGGGTTTGGTAAAAGATTTGTTTGGTCGGTAGTGACGGCACCATTGATTCACACTCATCTTTGTCGATGCGCATAAGCCCCTGGATACATCATAACTGGTGCACGTTCTGTGTTGTGTTTACATGTGTGGGAATGCATATTGTTTGTCACATTCGGTGTGTGTGTGTTTATATGAATATATATTTATAGAATATGATTTTTTATCATTTACAAAGTTCACTTTATTTCCACAGATGTTTACTTTTTTTGTACTTTTTTGACACAAGGCATAAGATTCAGATCTCACCTCAGTTTTTGTGTGTGTGTACATCAGTTGTTTACGTCCAAGAGTTGTGTCTAAAGCTTTGGGACAATGGGCGTACAGTTGCTGAAATACTACAGCCTAAATGCTGGAGCATCCTGGCAGGGGTTTCACAAAGCAGCAGGCTATTTGGAAAAGCTTGTCCCAATCATTCCCAAATCATTCCCAACAAAGGGCAAGGGGCCTGGAATTGCCATAATCCGGTCTTTTACTGCTGAGCGTCAGGGGGCAGATTCTCTGCTGTGTTTTAGTTGTGATTAGGGTCTACGTGAGGGTCAAGTTTGCACCTGTTATTCTTCAGGCAGTTTGAGGAAAAAATTAATCATATGAAATAAATTAAACATAAAATGTTTTTACAATGCTTTTTGGGTATTTTATTAAAACAAGTCAAAGAAAGTGACTTTGAGTGACATGGTTGCACAAGAATCAATCCAGTAACAAAGAAGCAGGAGAAAGCTTTAGTTTAAATGCATCCCTCACCTGTGCTCTCTCCTCCTCCTGGTGCATCCGCTCTTTGTCTGATCCCTCCCTCTCCACCTGCTCCTCTGCCTCTCTCTCTCCCTCTCTCTGCTTTGCTCCACCCTTGACTCCACCCCTACTAACAGCAATTGGTCCAGTATCCACCAACCAGAGCACCATCTGGACCTGAGGGACTGCATATGCAAAAGCCTGCTTAATATTCATGAGCTGCTATCGGGGCTTTAAGTCGTTGATTAGGACAGCCGCACAGCTTTCCGTCCCAACTGGCTGAGTGGCTGCCTGTGCGTGCACCTATAGCCCTCAAACCGGCACTCACATTCACATCTCCACAGTGACAGTCGGGGCACAGCCAGTGTAGCCTGCGCACAGCCTGCTAATTGTGTTGCTCTGTCCAAGCGGAAGGAAGGACTCAAAGACTCCAGAGAAAGAAGAGGAGAGAGGAGGCACAGCCAAAGTTTACTTTTGTCACGTTTTGCTCATTTCTCTTTTTGGTGGAGGTTGACATGACAATGATCAGGTTTCGCCGATGGATTCGGTAGGACATCCGTTATCCGAGTGTTTTTTAATGCACTCTGAACAAGAGTAGGTAAATTTTACCTTTTACTCTTCCCTCTCCTCATCCCTCTACTTCCATGTGCATCCTGTCCTCTGTGGTGTTTGTGTTGATGTGCTGGTATGCAGCGAAGTGTCCAGCTCTGTGTCAAGGTTGTTCCTGTCAGTGGCACGCGTCCACTATCTGTTGTGTTTGACTGCAGTGCTCTGACATTATTGTCCCAGCAGCGCTGTCCTCCACATGGGCTCAGATTTACACTCAGGCACCTGTGCACAGGACAGGACCAGACTTTCTTAAACTTTATCATCTGTTTTGTATTCATTCTTTCATGGCCTGTTTTAAACTGTGCTTCTGCTGGCAGACCTAAGTCAGTATGCAGCAGAGGATGTGTCCACCTGGACAGGACAGCAGAGTTAAAGAAAGAGGGTCCCAGCACAAAGCTGTGAACAGACAGGGGCCACTGCACAGTGAAATGCCAGAGGAGGTTGAATTTCAGACGGCCACCTCAGCGTGTGGCCTGCGCGGCATTAGAGCCACACTGACACACACTCAGACAGACAAGTGGCACTGAGTGCTCCTTTGGACAGGGCTTTGCTCTTTTAGCTCCCCATCACAAGCTGACGGACCAGTGTGGACTCATGCTGCTTTTTCTCCTGGAAAATTAGATAAGTAAAAAAACAAAGTCCTGCTCCTGCTTTTGTACCACTTATGAGAGGTTCATTCCGAGTTCATGCTCAGGTGTGATCTCAGGATCTGCTTCCACAGTTTTAGTAACCATCCTCCTTTTTAAATCTCCTATAATTTATTGCATTTCGATTTCACTAAATTTTCTCTTGCAGAAGGTGTATTTTATGGGGAAATGTTTTGTGTTGTGAACATCTCCAGTGCTGCTGTGGAAATGTTCATCTTTTGGATTACGGCCAATGTGATGAAACCAAAAGCCCAAAGCCCAGATTTGAAACGGCTTTATTATTTCTGTGAAGGCGTCTGAGAATCGAGGGGTTCCTTATGTCTCCACGCGCTCAGCAGACATTTTCTGAAGGTTAAATGGACTACAACTTCAGTTTTATACAAAATTACATTTATACAACCTATTTGAGAATTATCCTACTATCCTAATTTTTATCCCAGTGTTTAGAAAAAAAAATCAATACATTTATACAAATACTTATTTAAATGGGATTTTGCTTTCCTTATTTTACTTGTTTTCATCTTGTTTCATTCTTTTTGTTTACATTTTTCTCATTATTTCAATATCTTATTTATAGTGCACGCAACTTTTTTCAGTAAAACACAAAGTGTGAAATAGTTACTTTATTAACAGTCTTAATTTAATCTAAATTTCCAGTATCTCAAATGTTTAACGATGTGTCATCATGTAAGTTAAAACCACTTTTAATTGTCTTCCTCCATCACTGAATAATAATCATTTTATAAATGTGGATATGTGTTCTGTTTAACGCCGCTCAGACTCCTTGTTTCGCTCTCCACCTCACACTAATTAAAATATTAGGGTATTAGTACGATCGTACTGATAATTATCACAACAACCAGCACTTAAGCAGTTCACATAATTGCATTCACCTCATGCCACAAAATACATAACATTTGCATTTCATTAGTATATTCCACGATTCTAATTTCAGAGTCTTTTTGGTCTTACGGGTGAGAAATGAAAGCGGCCGGGGCGTCGCACTGTGGCCTTTCTGACGATCACACAACTGATCTGTGGAACAACATTTGGACACACTTCCTCTATTTGTTCATTTTATTTTAGCTATTGTCATGTATGTCATTTCTAAATCTAAAGGACAACAACTCGGGGAAACAAATCTAAAACATTGTATTTATTTTCTTCGTTTTTATATTTTATTTTTTAAACACAAAGTTACAAAATTGTCTCCACATTCTGGTGCAAAATGTGTTACCCTTTTCAAAAATATATATTTATTTTTTACATGTTTCTCTCAACACTCTCAAGACAACTGCGTTTTTTATTAAATATTAGACACAACTTTTCAAAGCTGTGTTCGGACAGGGAAAAAAAATACATTTTTAAAGCCCTCATTTAATTTACTTGTAATAATTCCAATGTTTCTTAAGCGCTGATCTCTCAGACTCGGCGGGACAAGGCTGTGCTGGAGCGCCAGAAAGGAGAGGGAGAGGGTTGAGAGCAGAGCGGAGGGAGGGACAGGGGGACCAAAGAGAGATTGCGTAAATTAAAATCCTTTTAATCTCCTTATAAAATCATTTACTTAATTCATCTGTCAAAGCATGTCAATATGTGGCGCGCTGATTTGTTGCCTGGCTGTGCGCGTGTGCATTTGCATCTGTCTGTTGTCGTGCTCTGCCCCCCCTGTGTGCGCAGAGTGACCTGCTGGTGGCCCGTATGAGAAGGTGTTGTTCTTTGTCGGGCCGTCCCAATAAGGTCTATCTGTCAGTCTGTCAGCTGATAAGAACACACACACATACACACACACATTTTTTCTTTTTTGCTTTGGCCTATGAAGACTGCGATGATTCCAGCGGTGGAACGGTCTTGTGAGGACAGAGGGAGCGAGAGGTAGTGAGAAAGAGGGGGGTGGGGGGTATAGAGGGGGTGCGCTTTTGTCTGACACCAGCACTCAGGGGTCCGCTGGACAAATGCATATACGCATGAATGGCCCCGGCGCAGTCACTGTAAAAGCACAGTGTTCATTTGCAGGTCAGAGAAAAAAAAAAGTATGGAAAATGCAATTACACACACTTTGCATTTGTGTGAAATACGCAAGATCGGAGCAAGGAAAAAGCTGCACACAATTTGATTTACGCTCGATTCGGTGCATTCAGGGTGTGTTTGGGGGAGTCATAGGTCAATCACCCTCAATGTTGGGGTGAAGCCGCGAGGAAATCTCCACCAGCTGGCACAAAATATGCAACACATTTGGCCTTATGGTCTATATCTGATAAAATAGGCTGGACTGAAGTACAAAAGAACTGATTTAAAGGACGAATCGTGATCTTATAAAAGACTTATTTTATTCTTTCCTCAGCTCTTGTTCCACCCACATGTATTTAACCATCCACCTGTATCTTTTACGTCAACCATCTAAAGCTGAGTTTGTTTAAAGGGGAGAAACCGACCTTTAAACTTCTGAATCTGATACAATATTTGTCGCTGTGGTGTGAACGCTTTATGCACAAGCAGCACAATTGTTCTGCCTGTCAGGTATTGAACCGCTTCAGACCGGGATGTCCCATGTATGTGCGCGCATGTGTGTTTGTGTGTGCATCATGTCATGCTCAGGGCTAATGCAGCCTCTCACTCCTAATTGGAGGAGACAGCGCAGACCGGGCCACAATGGAGCAGATTTAGAAGAAGAGGTGCAGTGTGCGGGGATGAGTTAAAGACAGAAAGGACGGTGTGGAAAGGGCCGCAGTCAAAAGTATTTGCGCTTTTGAAAATTGTCAAAACTTTAGGGGAAAGTTCTGCATGTTGAGGCTTTGTTTCTGTACAATTTAACAGCGTGTAAAGATTCTAAAGCTGCTAAAGTTGTGAAAATGAATGAGATGGAGAGATTGTGGATGAAAATGATGTCTTTATCTACTTTCTGCATATGCAATGGAAACAGGCCACTGCTTCAGGTTTGAATTCTTTGAGAAAGATTTGGTAATTTTTCAATCTGGTATCTCTATAGCTGGCCAAAACATACTCTTGATGACAATCGGTGGCAATTACAATCGACTTATTATTTACATCATTGAGCGATATACTGTATACGGCGAAGCAATCTGAATTACAAACAGGCAGTGATTAACTCAATTAGCCTTTTGTTGCTTGAGTTAAAGAGGACCCCATCTTTCATAGTATATTTGCATTAGAATTTAAGGAGATTATCCACTTTATCATGGTCATCATACACAGAGATGCATGTATGGGCAAATTTCACACCCCTTCTCTCCATAGATGCATGGTGCCACGCTCATGATCTGCATCTTTCTTCACCTCCGCACATAATTCCTTTTGCTTTTATCTTTCACCCCCTCTTACCCCGGAGCCCAGCCCTCACACACACATTCTCTCCATCCCCGTGAGCCCCTCCCTTATAGAGCTGTCACCTTTCTGCTCCCGCTCAGTCCCTATTAAGGCCGACAGCCCATCTGCCGCCTGCCCCGCTAACAGCTCCCGTCGCTAACGCTAACATGCGCACACATCCACTTTCCCGCAACCACGTAGGTGACGGAATGCTGCATCGAATCCCACCTGTCCCCATGTGTATGTGTGTGTGTATGCGTATTAACATTATTTCATATCGTGAATTTGTTTTGAAAACTTTTTTGTATGAATTTATGTGTACTGTGCGTCCATTGCGTAGTCGTTATCATTATCATTGCCATAACAACCTATACGTCCCAAGTTTAGGCAGATGGAAACGATGTATTAAGTAAAATTAAATTACATTTTCTCAGGAGATTTGTTCATGGTACTGTACATTAAAATAATTGTGGGTGTAATTCCGGTTACATAAATGCACCTATTGGTTCCTTGTTTTCGCTATAGTGACTTGAAATAATAAGGTCATTGGATTTAACATGTTTTTCAATGTTGCTTCCTTATCCAATACAAACCAATCCATGCATTCACGCCTTACTTGCTATGCTCTGGCCTGACTTTAGGGGTAATTAGGTAGACCAGGATCACTGATGTATGTGTGTTCGTGCGTATGTGTGTGTGGGTGTGTGTGTGCGTGTGTGTGCGTCTGGTTACAATATGTTGTGGCATTTGCTCCCTAAAGGAAAAGGTGCATTTTTGCATTAACAAGAATGGCAAGTGTCTCATCAATCACTGCATCCACACACACACACATACACCCACACACACGCACACAAACACACAAACACACACACACACATGCCAGTCCAGGTCCGTGGTCATTCCGTTCACAGATGGGCCAGCAACACATGAGCGAATCACTGAGCATCACATCCAGACACCCACAACCTTTTCGCCTCTTCCCTTCCCGTACACAGCAAATCCAATGTGCGTAGAGTGGGTAAAATGTCCGAGAGGCGTGGTCGCGATTGGATATACACCTCATCAAATTGAACTTTTGGTGTCGTACCTCGGACTGGTGCAACCCTATAGGCAACTCCCAATAAAACGGCAGTATTAAGTGTTGTCTGTCTATATAGCATTGTGATACCGCAACCAAAGCCAATAAGTGTCTGGAGCAGCAGCAGCGAGCGGGATATTGATTCCTCCTATTCACCAGAGTGGAACTAAAACCTACATCTTACACAGGCGGGCCTCCACCTCTCAGGACAGACTAACTCTGTGAGCAGGGAGGAAGGCACATGAAAAGGTGGATGGAAAAGCTAATTCGTCCGTTTGGCTGCCTGTCAAACGCACACCCCGTCACCATCGTCAGCACACCGGAAACTTATGTGTAGATGTAGTTGCATGTTTGGATGTTTGAAATATGTAAACGCAGATAAACGCAATGCAAATCCAATGCCACCTACAGCAAGCACATTTTTTGCATAGTGCACATAAATTTACTAACTGGTGATCAAAAGGCCTTCATTCATATATAATCATATTTTTATTATAATGCAGTTTTTTTTTTTTACAAGATTTGTGCAAACACTGATTTCCAGTCCATAACCCATGCTGACCTTATCACCTCTCCCAGCCTCTCCCCTGACATCGGTGCTGAGCTTGACTGACAAGTAGTGGGTCCCTCCTCTTGTGCTTTTACTGTTAGATTCTGCCAGTCCAAAGAGGCCATAGACCCGATTAAAAAGATACACACATCCAGTTTCTCTCTAACGTACTTCAAAGTCGTCTTCTTGACAGGGATTTGGGAAAGAAAAAAATAAGAACTAGGTAATGGACACGCTGCTACAGTCTGGTGCATGTAAATGTGAGCTCTCTGTCCTGTTGTCCTGTGATGTGAAATCGTGTCGTCGTGTTCACCGCATTCATCTAAAATCTTGCTTTTCTTGTGCACTTTCTGTTTCTCTCTGATGTTTCATGTTATTTATTTTTTATTCTGCCCCTGCTCCAGAATGAACTTATCGAAGGGACCCTTGGTGAACAGCAGCAGTGAAGATAACTCCAAGTCCACTTTTAGTAAATGCGGCGCCGGTGCCTGGAGGATGCACCAGAGCTACGATCCGCTGGAGGCCAACCACATGAGAGACGCACATGCCCTCTACAATCCCAGGTAAGGTCCAAACACAACACACACACACACACACACACACACACACACACACACACGCACACTTATTCAGGAGACACGCACAAGAGGCACTCAGACGACCATGTGAAAAATCTACCTGAAGAGAGTCAGAGAGTTGAGTTCAGGTTTCCACAAAAGCCACATTTGACCTCCATAAACCTCAGACAAAAGAGGAAAAGGCCTGCACTCTATGACATCAAGTAGAGTAATAAAACTGTGAAAGCCAGCTGAGTGTTTGGGACACTGGGTTCTTATCAGTTAGCAAAGAGAGTAAACATTATTTGTCTCAATTTAATTCTAATTTAATCAAATCATAAATATGTACAAAGCTGGGTTTTTAATTTTCTCACTGATATTCACCATGCTGTTCAGAAACCATATATTCTACTGAAATACACTTTTTATTCCCTGAATGTGATTTACTTGAGATCGGTTAAGTTACTCGCTGCTACATTCCTGTGCCATCTGCAGTAGTCTCAAACCCAAGCCTCAAATACATGTATTTATAGCATCCCGTGGCCGTTCATTTAAAACAATAATATGTAAATCCACAATGCGTTTTATGTTTAAACATCACACATCAGTCTTTGTTCAGTCACTGTTGAGGCTTTTCTTCAATCATTTCCTAAAGATCGACATATGGCATGAATTCAGAGTAACAGCTACAGTATGTATGGGTTTTGTATGTGATTTAGCTCGTTATGCAAACAGCCCCATAACAATAGAAGTATTCTATTCCCAGAAAATAGCGCGGAAATGTTGCATACCCCGTTAGACCACGGTGCAGTGTATTGATTAGTGTGTTGTTAGTCAAATACATCGCCTGATCATTTTAGGTGTGTAGGCGTTTCAGTGGGTGTGTCAATGTTCACTGTACAGGGCGCTGCTTCAGTCCAATAGGATTCCAGGGTTAGTCAGGGTCAAGCCTATTAGAGGTCTGGCAAGTGATTCTCCCACAGATTTCCAGCCAATCACAGGACAGTGTTGGTCAGGGAGTCTGGCGGGCGCAGAGGTGAGGTGACGAGAGGCGCAGAGGTTTGCCAGGGGCTCGACTGTCACGCCATGGGCCGCTAAGTTCACATCACAGCTGCCACATCCGGGTCGCACAAGGCGAACTCAGAACGATGGCAAAATGTTATAAGTAAATCTTTCACGTGGAAAATTATTATAAATACATGTTTTTTTAGTTTAGTTTATTAATTCATTTGAATTAAGACATACATATGCTTGAATTAGCACAATAGTGAGATTGTATTGATTAGAAGAAACACACAGTTAGACAACATATTTGATAATAGACAAACAATAACACAACAGGTACGAACATACAACGTCTAAATCTTAAGTTAATTGTTAGGTAGGTCCCACTCTCTTGTCCAATTTCAATTCCAAGCTCTTAATATAAATTTGCGTTTGAATACTGTTTTTGTTTTTTATTTATTTTCACTTTGACCAAACAATGTCACAAAAATTACACTATTGCTATTTAATTGGATACATAAAACGCTTTCTAATACGTCTACAGAGCAGTGTTAGTTGTCTTCTCAGCATATCACCAAATATTTTAGATAGAATATCATAAAGCTCTTTTAAAT
>JAPMNZ010827559.1:0-29157 GCA_029875035.1 Pomatoschistus microps | reverse complement strand
TGCATGTGGATGTAGAGAACACACTGTGGTTGGACAGTGTAATTAAAACAAAACCCATCGTTGCTCTGGTTATATCACTACTTTTCACATGTAAAATGTGTTGGCGTCAGGCTGACACCGTTTTTTTTATCTTTTCTTCTATCTCTTGCTCAGCTCAATCATTTCTCAAGGGACTGTTTCTTACCATTCTAAGTATGCTAACAACAACAACACAAGTTTTCCAAGTTTGTGTGGTCTTATTTGGTCGAGAAGTTTTTCTTTGCAATACTCTTTCTGTTGGGACAAACACAATGTATGTATGAGGCTATAACACATATAGGTATATATAGGTACATAGGTACTCCAGCTTTAAAGTTACAATCCATTTTCATTCAATAAAACGTAATTACAGTACAAAGTACAAAGCACAGTAAGCCTGAAAAATTAACTGCCAGGAAAAACTTGTTTAATAAACATAAACAATTACTAAAATAAAAGGTTATTAACTCACGTTTTGGAAATATGTTTTTGTTTTAAAACTTATTTTATTGTAAACGGTGTGTAACTAGTCTGTCTAAAAGTAGATTAGAAAGAAGGGTAATTTGGTCATTTCCCACTATTTGAATTTATTCCAGCAGAGGGCACTTTGCACAATTGTTAATAGTTGTTGGTGGTTCTTCCCTACTCCAGCATAAGTCGATTGATGTTTTTAACCACAGATAGGCATGTTTAACAGAATACAATCCATGAAAAATGATCATTACACTGTAAAGCTTAAAACATGGTGCACATACGACCCCCGGTGCCCTGTGAGCGGTTGCAAAAATCAGTTCTTCTGGACGTCCGAAACAAAGAGGCTTATCCCACCACCTATGTCCCGCCCCGCAGCGCAGCTCTGCCTCTGATTGGCCACATGCAGACTGTGCGACGCGCTGATTGGCCCCGTGTTTGGTTGTTGAATGCCTGTTGTTGCACTCGCTTTGGCAGGAGCGCCCTTTGACAGTGCGCTGCTTTGATTCATGTTTTTTGTGCACGACATTTTCACTCTGGAAGATTTTTGGGACTAAAGCGCAACGAGAGGAGCGCATGAAGGTATGCCACTCCAACATTGTTTTTCATTTATCTTTGTTTTGTCAACATATCTATCTATTACACTTACCTCGTGGAATAATTAGGTCTTGCATTGTCATTTCTCGTCAAGTTACTGACCCAAATGCATGCATGCTGTGTGCATACTCTCTGGTCTCTTCACATGATTTCTATAACATGACTAGTCTATTTTGCAAAGCTTTAATAGACTATTTAATTTTCTTCCTAAGTTAATTTTTGGATGCGCCTCTCCATTATTGACGTATTATTGATTTTGTAATTTTCAGATTGAAGTCAATAGGTTATTAGGCAACTGAGTGCGTTTGGCAGAGTATGCGTTATGAATAGGAATTGAATGTGTGTTGTCTTGGTTTTAAACAAAGGGTGTTGAGGCAGGTGGATCCATATCTCACCAGCCATTGGGTAGTGGACTGTAGTCTACTGTGGAGCAATAAAAGAACAATGTCTCCGAATGGGTTTTTTCCTTTGTTTTTATGCAGAAATAGGGGAAACACACTACTATTGTTGAGTGGATATTTAGAATGCAGGTGCCTCTTGGGGCGTCCCAGTTCTCATACACAGTGGACTTGTGATTTGGTTGCTTTCACTTTCTTCAATCTAAAATCAACCTTTAGAATTGGCGCATTCTGTATTCACTGTGATATTGTGTGCATAAAAAAGTATAGGAAAGGAGGTTGTAGGCACCTCTGTTCAGAACCTGGTCTTTACATGGTTTTTTTTTTTTATGTATTGAAATAGTTCTAATGATGCTGGCCCATTTTAGTCCGTTTTTACTTTTGTTGTGTTTAAGTTGTTGTGTTTAAGTTGTTCTACGGAATCTAAAGAAAACAGGAATTGAGAAAACACAAATATATATAGCCTTGAAACCAGATAATTATGGCTTATGACTTTCTTACCCAGACCACAAAAGCCTGTGAGTTATAGGCCAGCAAACTCCACTTCATAGTGTCCTATACCTGCGCTCACACACGTCTTCAACGCATGGATGGTTTCTCTTAACTATTCATAAAACTGGAATTCACCAGAAGCCACTTTAGTCCAGATCTTGATCCTGATAGGAGTTGGTTTCACATTACGTCTTTTGTATTTGGTAAAGTCTCCCAGTGTGTCAAATATCCCAGAGTGCACCTGTGTAATGACTTTTTCTGTGTCCAGGAGAAGATGAACGTGGAGGCTCTGAGCAGGGCTGAGCTGCTGACTCTGCTCAGTATCCTGGAGGGAGAGCTGGAGGCCCAAGATGTGGTCATCCATGCGCTGCGGGTGAGATGACCAACTCCTGCTGAATCACACTGTAATCAGGCAACTTGCATCACGGCCCAGACAAAGGGATTTCTGCGACCCAGCCTACGCACCCATACTTCATCGATGCAACAATTTGCTAATGTGAAATATATGCAGACAAAAGTACAATGTTGTTCTCTAGTCCTATTACCAAAATTCACAGATTTGTTTTTCTAATTCACTATTGTGTGCTTTCATGCCTTAGATTAAGCATTTGAGATTTTTTATATGGATACTAAATATATTTTGGTTTTACAGTGATTTCATTAGACTCAAACTTCCTGTATTATGACAAGAAGCCCTCCAAAGTGTCTGAGTTGAAAAGGAGTGGCTGTGTACACAAGGCATCAGTGCTTGTAAGACAATGGCAAAGGGAGGGCCTGTTATTACAATGGAGAATGAGATAAGAGCATTTCAACAATTCTACCACGTCCGCGTGTATCAGTCTCAAGCAAATGTTAATGGAATCGCTGGGCAAAAGATCACATTAATTAATGAGAGAAATGTCAAAATCGTGAAATCAAGGGCAGGATAATATGCTTTGTGGGCTCTGGTTTAGCCCAGTCATGTATAGCACACAGGGTATACAACAATATTTCAATTGTCCATCTCCATATCGTCTAGCCCAGGAACGCAAACGAGTCTTAGAATTAAAATGTTGTTCATAATTGTTCAAAAGTTCATTACTTTCTCTAATTCAACAAAACAGGTGAAACCAATATATGATCTAAACTCATTACATGTAAAAGGACAAATGCCAAGCCTTTGTCTGTTATAACGATATGATGATTATGGCTTAAAGTCCATTTTCAGAGTAATGAGATTGTATCGTCAATTATTAAATATTATTATAACACAATTATCAACATTATAACAAAATTATCAACATTATAACAAAACAAGCTCAATATATCTCACTTTGCATGTAATGAATATACTCAACTTACTGAAATATAATCAAAGTAAACAGACTTGTTAAACAATATCATTTTATATAATTAATATTCATATTCAATCATTCTCACAAACCCACAGACATTTATAAGTATCATGAAGGCAGGGAAGGGCACAATTTTCTTGCTGACTATGTTCAATTACACATATTAACATTCAAGGTTTATCTTTTTTATTGCTTATCACTATTCAAGTTCAAAGCCATATGTTGTGGTTGTTTGTCTCTCGTCCATCCTGTCACCATTTCCTCCGTCCTTTACACACATGTAGATTTGGGGGGTCTTTGATGTCGGAGCACAGCCCAGGCCCTATCTGGCCTCCACACACTCACAGTGCTCTCTGGGGGAACACTTAGGCTGCTGTGTTTATTATTGTAAGGATGTACAGAGCTGTAGGCCTCAATCGCTCACTTCCCCTCTGCCCACTGGGACCTTCTAAAGCATTTTTACTGGACATCTGTGTCAGGTCACTTGATTTGGTGGCCAGACTTGGTATAAAACAAAAGTCACAAAAACATTGCCTCAAAATACAATCTATCGTGCATTAAAAACAATGCCTGTTCATAGGTCTTGGGACCATCTTGATACAGGACATGATACACTGCTCACAATACAATGATAATCATAAGTTTGCTATAACAATTGACACTATAATATGTAACTCTAACTCTTTTCTTTTTAGGACATTATTTATGCACACCTAATAGAATATTTTATGAACATTAATAGGAATATTAAAGCCGCAAGCGGCGTTAAACGGCCTTCGCCGTACCGCGCAACAGAGACGGCACTGGCGATGGGAGAAACACTGGGTGCAATGAATATGATTAGTGAGTTTGTGTCTCCATTGATTAAAATTAGGATTTTCTTTCCTCTATATAAATTAGACAACATTTTCTGTTCCACTGCTTCAAAATTCTGATATATATGTTTCCATGGCACCCATCATTTTAAAGCAACCGTTGAGTTTTGGTGACGGGCAGTGTCGCGTCCGTCACTTACCACAACCTCTTGTATTCACCAATAGCTTTATAGGTGCACTAAACTGTTATTACTGTAGCTTCTTGGGATAATTCAATCTGAAATAATAATGTTTATTGCATGAAGTATATTGGTTACTGCATCATTATATTATTGTAATAATGATATTCATTGCATTTTGGTTAACTTACTATTGCAGCGAGTGGATGCCTGATAACACACACAACAGTCTCAGTATTGAATGTAGTTGGTACATTGTGAAGACTTGTTCCTTAAGGAATCAAGGATGGTTCCACGTACATTTTTGTTTTATCAGTATTATCATGCACAAAGCCATGAGGAACACAAAATCAAACCCATGGGAACATTTGAATTGGCCCCCAACCATGTATGATCTCACTTGTTATTATCCAGCTGAAGCGCTGTGATGAACTTGATTACTGATTAAACATGTCATTGTTTGGGCATGTCGGTGCAGGGAGCAGATTTGTTTACAGTTTTCATTACTTAGTTACTCTGATAATCTCACAGTGGGAACATTCTGTGGAGCATGTCTTCAGAACAGGTCGTACAGGAGTGGCAAAACCAAAGGCTCAATCATTGTCTGCAAACAAGGAAGTGAATGCTGTTTTTATATATTACATATTTAGTGCTCCACCCATTCTGAAACATGAACTATTGAGGGCTCAGATGAAAATAGCAGATTTGTTGCTACTCCGATTAGCTCTTTATTATGTTTAGTAGATGATATCATTTCCTCTCGTACCGTAATGTCTATTTTTGCAGCCTGTGTGTTTTCCTGTTTCTGGACAATAGGGCACAAAGGGCTAGAATGGACTGCTCTGATAAGGGGCTGTTTAGTATGGAATGGCATTTCAAAGTGGAAAATATAGAATTGCTTATTGTATGATCATTATTCATACCATGTTTTATTATAGCTATGGCTGTGAACAAGGGACTTAACTTTCAAAAATATGCCATTCAGAAATAATTCCACTGCTTTCATAGTAACAGACGGCTGTTGGTAATATTATTGCACATGCATATTAAGCTTCTATTGCTGTGATGAAACTCACATTACTTTGCCTAAGCATCAAATATACCTTTAAATGAAAAACAAAGATCCCCAAACTATGGCGTTTACAGGCCCTTCCAAGTTCTCCATATAAAGTAGAAATATGTTAAATATTCCATGTTTTGGGATTCACATGCCACCAGCTATTACATATACAATACAATATACTTGCAATATGTGATAGCAGTCTAGTGTGGAAATAAACCTTTATATTTTAGGGTAGAACAACATTCAACTCATTTTAAAGGAGTAGCTCTATTAGGAGCCACATTTGTTCTAAAAAAGCAGCTCTCTGAGTTTGAATTCCTCAGTCAGCTGCAGTTACTGTGCTCCCTCTTGGTTTCACTGACAACTTTTGAGACATGAACATTTTTCGTTGCATTAAACAGGTCTTAAGAGAGGTTTTAACTAAATTTTTATAAAATACTCAGATACTACATTATTCTGTTGCAGCGCAGCGTTAGAAATCCCTGATTTAAAGTGAATACCAATTACTTATTCAAATGGTGAAGAGAGAGGGGAAAAATTCCCACAACAAATATAAAGCACAAACATTTTGACTCTCAGTCTGTGAAAGGCGTGATGTCAATAAGGATTACTTACTTACTTACAAGAGACAACATTTTCAAATGCAGGCAGCAGTCGGACTCACCCCACAACTTCCAAATTGGACTTAATAGATTCACCCTCCGTATTTGTCCAGCAAATCTTACTGGCTGTAGTTATTATTTTAGAAAAATACTAATTTACATGATAGTACTGGGTCCATTCTTTTAAATATTAACTTTCTGGAATCACCCATAGCACTGCTTAAAAACACCAGATTTCTTTAAGTGGTATCATAAGTCAAAGTTACAAAAAAATTAAACTTCCTGCATTAGGAGGTTTTACAAGTATAATGGAAGAACCCCCAGGTTGAAGGGAAAGGCAAAGGAGTCCTTGTTAAAATATATATATATAACATGCCTGGTCTTGTTGTCCCTTTTGTGCCAGTGCAACTTCTGAGCTGCAAGGAAAGAAGCTAATTCTGTAGGAATGCATCGATTTAACCCTAACCCCAGGAAACGCTTTTGGACTTGACATGTTGCTGTGGAGACCACCTTGGACAAGCGGACAATGATGGGAACGTTCACCACTGTATTTGATTTACTTTGAGGCTAGAGTCTGGAAAATACTTTTGTTGAAATAAAGCTGGGAGACTTGACTCGAATAGGGCCGAACATACATCGATTACGGTTAAGGTCATTGTTGTATTGTAAGTTTTCATGCTTGACTTTTCACATTTTAGAGAGTACAGATTACATTTGTTTTATGCTTACAATATAGCCTGTTTACTATGTTTCTCTCTTAAAATTCTCATACATTTTTGTTGTTGTGTTGAGTGGTTGTCTTGAGACCGAATTAGAAGTTAATCCGTCTTTTGAGCGTCTTGCTTCCTGACGAGCCTTAGGTCTGAATGCATTGTAAGGAGCTGCATTTACAAAATCAGCCGTCCAAAGACACGTCAGAGTACCCATGCGAGTAATTCACTTTGGCGCTCCATAAATGCAGCAGCGTTTCTTTCGGGTGTGTGGCTTGAGGATTAAGAGCATCGGTAATAGGAGAGATGTGGTAGGTGCCCTCTCCAGCTGCTCGGCCTATTGTTAACGCGCCATTACAGAAGCTTATGACAGAAACTTTACTCCCTTCTTCCCTGTCACCTCATACAAGGCTCGGACTGTGCCGAGGGCTGCAGCTAACCTACTCATGGACAAATTATACAGCTGTAATACACATCCGCTTCACCAAATAAAAGAAAACGTAGAATAGAAACCAGGAGAAAAGTTTGTACAATGAATTCATTTGGTCAAAGACATTTTTTTTTAAAGCTTAGCAGAATTTGGGATCAAGAATAAAAGCCATGAGCAAAAATTGCAGTACACGACCCGAAATTAGAGCTTAAAAGCAGGGTAAAGTTATTCCCTCTCATGAGTGAAACCACACTCTGTCATTAGAATCCGAAATGTCCCTAACCATGAGGGACTAAAAGCCAGCACGGTCCAGCCTTGAGTCTGCAAAAGTACTCAAAAAAAAAGGTCACCAAAATACAGTTGTACATGCGTTCATAAATGTATTATTGCACAAGCAGTTCAAGCTTGAAACTAAGACTACGTACTTTGTAGAATATTTCATGTAAGATAAAACCATGCCAAAACAATTAAAATATTTTTTAATCGGTCAAAAATATATCTGAATCGTCAGCTATACTCAAATGATAAGCAGATAAGCATATTTGTTATTGTAACCATGGCAGTAAGAAATGTGTTTTACTTTTCATTCACTGATGCACATAGGCTTTTGTTTATTGTCAGACAAACTGTGCCATGAATGTGGGTGACTATCTCTTATTATTATCTATCTATCTATCTATTATCTTATTACAGCAATACGTTTGACTCATATCCGACATTCACTGCCCTACCAGTTATGTTTATATGACGATTGACTTCATAGCACACATAAATCATTAGCCATAAGGTGGAAACAGCCTGCTTACTGCAGCTATCAAAGCCTTCTGGTTTGCCACAGCCAGAATATCAGAGAGAACAGAGGCGTTGAGCAAGTGTCTCAGAATGACCCATGTAAACTCCTTTTTACTGGAGTCTTTGTTGAGCCACAGAAAAGAGCCTAACAGAGCTCTCCCCCAGGGCTGTGTGTGCTTGTGGAGAGAGAGACTGACAGAAGACCCAAGTAACGAGAGGCACTCTCTGAGAAATGATGAAGAGACATTGGAATGTGGTGTCATGCATGTTTGGGCAGCGGACAGAGGGCTACAAGACTGGGGCATCTGTCTGCTTAGCATTTCATGGAAAGTTTGATAAAGACATGTCTTATAACGATCTATAGAATTCAATTGCAGAATTACAAGTCATTTTGTGCACTCTCATTGCAAGCAGCCAATAAGACCACCCAGATCAATTGCACACATTCACTGATTTTGTTTTAGAAGCAGGGCTCATGCGAAATCGGCCTTTATAATAAACGCCACTCCCTTCCTCTCCCCTTTGAATTATTTCTAGAGAGGTAATTGGAGTATGTTGATCCCCATTCTTAAACATTGGTTGTATGTCTGCATGTTGTTTAAGGAGTTGTTTTGAAAATAAATTGGTGATACTATATATTATATGATCTCTAATTCAACTAAATTTACTTGCGTCTTTTTTGACACTTTCTATGCATTTTTGAACCAGTTTGGTAATCTATGGATGTCCCATGGGAGAAATTCACATGTGTCCCTTGTGGGGGTTGGCCAGGCCTCAATTCTTTGTGTTTGGGTTAAAGGAGAGGGTCCATCTGCTGAAGTGGTCACAATAATAACTTCACACTCATTTCCTGTACAAATGCACACACTTCTCTCAAACTGCATATTTCTTGTCCACTTTTTGTTGTGTTATTTCCTTTTAATAATGTCACAATTGGTTGGTAACATATTAAGTTTATTGTTGCTGTTCCATCAAAACCCCATCTTCAGTGAATTGGTCATTTGAATGATTTAAATCGTTGTCATTTTAACATCTGCCCCCATTATTTGTTCAACTAAATTAGCTTTCAAGATCATCTACAATGTTCTTAAAGTAGCTATATGTAAGATTTTAATGTCAAGTCATAATTAAATGGCCCTAATTTGTCAAAAGGCATAAATAAAATCTTGCTCTTTTTGAACACTTCTTTAACTGATAACAGAACTGATAACTGAATCAAATTTCAAATTTGTTTTATAGCCCCTAAATCTTGTTGTTGTTTTCATTTCTATGTCCCGCCCTCCACTGTTTAACCAATCAGAAAGTCCGTGATCCGGGTTGCCATAACTCACTGCGTCGAGCGAATTTCACTGGTAAAGTAACATGTGGCCACAGAACTAATGTGATTGTCAAATAATTAATGACAAAATGAGGAATAAAACAAGGATTTCTGTTGGGGCCTTTGTGAAAAAGGTGTTGGTTTTAGATTTGTTGTTGACATAACTCTTGTCTATTCAGCTATTATGGTCCCAGCTGGATTTGTCAACATAACTGGCAACCTGAGGCAGGGAGAGAGCAGTACCTATTTTGGCCGGATTTTTTTAACAAACTGCTCCTTTAACACTGAAGTTATTTACTGTTTTTCGTAATAACACATTCTGCTTGTCCCGACAGAAAGTTGTGTTTCTGTTGGGACAACGTTTTGTAAACAAATCAGATCACATTGGGCTGATTAGGTGAGAGAGGGTGGTCTTCTCTTTTTCACATTTCAGTCTGAAAAAGGGGCTCCACTGATGCGACACGGCCAAAATTACATGCATGTGAAAAGTTTGTCGAAGCAAACTGTTTTGAGAGAGGATAGAACTAGATGGAACTCAAATGGATTTTTCAAGTACATGTTTTGTGGTTTGGAAAGTAAGTACCCGAGCTCTAAACATGAAAATACACATTCTTTATCTATTTATAAGTACTTATAGATATAAGTGCTTACGGCCCCCCAAGGCCCCTGATGATATCATTAGTGTCTCCTTTTTTATAAACGTATTATTATCATGCCACCTGCTTCTCCTAATGGGAAAAAGAGAGATGCAAATACCAGTTGTCCAAATATTTATACACTGTTTTCTCTGTATTTTCCTTTTTAGGCCCAGCACAGAGATGCCTTCGTGCAAGAGCGTTACGGACAATATGACCTCAGCGATCCGTTCCTGGCTTTGCAGCGGGACAGTGAAGCGGAGGAGAGGGAGAATGCCCTGGCTCAGAACAACAGCAGCCTGGCAGGACGTGCGGTGGGCCCAAACCCTCTGGCTGTACTCAAACTGGTCATGGCTCACTGCAAAAGGATGCAGGAGAGGATGATGGGTCAGCTGACTGCAACAGAAAGAAGACATAAAAGGGTAACGTCACAAAGAAATCCATAATCTCACTTTGTGTTCAACGTACGTTCTGATGTCAAATTGTGAGAATGTAGAGTAAAACGTGATGTTTACTTCAGACCAGGCATGTCAAAAGCGATGTCCCGGGTTTTAGAGGCCCAGGACATGATTTTCAATTCATACTATAATTTATACATGAAATATACATATATACATATAACAAACCAGTCACGGCTGTTTCTTAGCCTCATATCTATTTCTGGTTTTGTTCAAACATAACGGATATAATTGTGTTCAGAAATATTTAATATGATAATGATGTATTTGGACCTCCATAACTTAACATATAAATATAGAAATGCACAGTATTCGCTTCAAACAAACTTTCCACAAAAAAAGCAATGGATACTTTGGTCTAAAGCAGTAGCCAAAAATGTTGTGGCTTTGAACTTTTTATTATTATTATACTGCACCCAGCAAAAATGACCCATCTTTTCTAGACCATAGTTCTGTCCTTTATCAGCCTACTTGGCTTGGCATCAAATTATTGGAAGTAGAAACACATAAAGACGGAGGCTACACATGTTCTTGTCTAATCCAGTTATATTTAGAGTTCTTTTTCTAAGCCTCCAACTATATATGGCTACAATTGCAAAACATGTTTATTCAAGACTTATATCAACACAAAAATATCGCTTACTTCTGCTGTGATTTGTTATTGTTTGTGGTGACAGATGATTGCTGATTTGGAGGAGGAGAAACGGTGCAGGGCTCAAGAAGCTGCCAGAAGTGAAGATGTCACTTATATGCTCCAAATAGAAAGGGACAAACTCCTTCAACAGGTACTAAACCATATATAGTTTATAAACTCTTGGGAAATATTTCTTGCTTTTGTGCTCTGAACTCACTATCTAACCCTCAGAGCTATTGACTTACTAATCCTAATGTTCTTTCACTAGAGTGTATTATAGATGTATCTGCAGATATTAAGCTAAAGTATAGAAAAATTAAAGTTTAGAGTTGTGTTATCATTGATCTTGTGTTGTGTGCTCCTCATTCCTGCTGTCAAATTCCTCTGAAAATTATGTCAGTTTTACTTCTAATATGAAACAATTAGGATCACAAACCAACAATGTGATAAAAGTAGGTGCTAACAGATCATTTATCTTATTTAAGCCTGTTTTGCTTAGCTGGATGTTCTGCGTCGAGCTGTATTGCGTGACTCAGCAGGGAGGAGAGGGCTGGGCCTGGGAAAGTACATGCTCTGAAGAGTGTCTGTGGCTCTGTCCGCGTTGAGCTGGTCTAGAGGAAACAGAGGTGGATGCGGCCATTGTTTGGTCGTTCAGCAGCTCTGGGCTCTTATGGCCTCAGGAAACGTGAGATAAATGATGGCCATGACTAATACGAGGGTCACAGTGCAGACACGCATACAGATCTCAGCATGAGGCTCTATTAAACTCAGCACAGGTATTATGTAAGAAAGACATACTGCATATGTGTGGTTCCTAATCATCCCCAGGCTTTCCTTGCTTTCTGAACTCTTACACAGTACCGATTCTAGTTTTCAGGGGCCCTAAGCAGAGATTTTTAAGGGTCCACTTCTCTATAACTCACTGAGGCGACAGGGTCACATAACATTTGGAAATTTTTACTTGGAAATCGATTTGTGTGTGAATAACACGAAAAAGACAACTAAAACTTATTGTTTAAAATGTGTAAAAAGTTTATGTTGGATGTTAATTGTCCTTTAAATAAAAATAAAATAAAGCTCAAATTAGAAGTCATTTGATAAACTCATAAACTGTCAATATAAATATGTATTTTTCTTTTATTTTTAAAAAATTGTATGAAACACAATATAATTTTGTTAATGAAACATTTCACTTGATTCACATTTAGTTATATACATTAGTTTTGTTTGCATTGATCGCCCCCTTGTGGTCATTTTTGCGAGTGTTGTTGACCACCTTTGTCTTTCTTTTTTATAAGTTGGAGGTGGAGCGGGCTACAGTGCGGCGCCTGGAAAAGGAACAGGATCAGACGGTGAGCCAGGTGGAGGAGTCGCTTTCCCAGCAGCAGCAGCTCTCGTCCACCTTGAGCCTGGAGCTACAGCGTGCCTGCAGCCAAGCACAGGAGGAGGCCCATAAGGCGTCTCAGCTCCAAAGTCGACTCCAGGAGGAAACCAGTGCTCTGGAGAAGCTACAGCACACTCTAGAGGAAGAGAGAAGACACTCAGCGCAATTTGAGGCCAAGTTTGAATGGCAGCTGGCCGAGTTAACTACAGAGCGAGAGGAGATCAAATCTCAGCTCTGTAATGAAACAGAGAGGTGTAAGGAGCTTGAGAGACAGGTGGAGGAGCTCACAGAGAGATTAGCTTCTGCACAAAACACCTGTGATATAAAGGGAAATGTACTGTCCAATAAAGCATCTGTTCATTCAGAACCAGATGGAAAAGTTAACGGCTCAACTATGCCAGCCACTGTGTCCAAGGCCAATGGTCATCACACTAACAAAGGGACAGAGCCCACAAAAGAGAAGAAAGGCCCTGAAAATGAGGTGATAGTAGAAAATGGCAGCGGACTTTTGTCTCATTCACCTGTTCACCCACTCTCTAACCCCCGCTCTCCATCCAGCACAGCTTCCTCGTCCCTCTCCTCCTCCCCAGTCTCGTCCCCAGTGCTGGCCAAACGTCTTGGGAGCCCAGGCTTTCATCAGTCAGCTTACCAGGCTGGAGTCAATCAGCGCTTCCATGCTGCCAGGCACAAGTTCCAGACTCAGGCCGAACTGGAACAGCAGCATCACAGCAGTGGGCCTCTGTCTCCTCGAGACCTGTCTCCGACCACCACCTCCCCCCCTCCACCAGAAAACAGTACAGCCAAACAACTGGCTCGCAACACTGTCACACAGGTGCTGTCACGCTTCACAAGCCAACAGGCTGGAGTCAAACTGGCCCCAATCAGCAGCTCCCCTTTTGGCACTGATTACCGCAACTTGTCTTCCCCTACTGGTCCTAAGTCCCCCTCGTCATCACCTTTATCTCCAGGCATTCGCTCACCGCTCACACCACGCTCTGAACGTACACACCCTCCTCCTGTTCCTCCCAAAAGGCCAGGCATGAGTCCCACTCCTGGATCCCCGAGTCATTCCACAAGGAGCCTCCACTTTCCAGAGCTGTCAGAAAACTGTGCAGACAAAATAATTAAGGAAGGAGCGAAAGAGCCTGACCTGGTCCTATCATCCAGTAGTTGAGATCTTAGATGTTTTCATACACCCCCCTATCTATGTAATAGAAAATTGCTATTCATGTGCAAGCAATACATGTGTTGTTTGCAAAACTAAACTGGTTGGCCTACTTCTACCTCTGTAGCATTATAAAAACAATTTTACTTAGAATCTGAAAGAATGCTTTTAATGGAGGCGGAGATACAAGCACATTAAATATATGCAGGATTTACTCACTGAAATGTATTATTGCACAAATACCTGCTATTTGTACATCTCTATAAGTAAACTGTAACAATCTGGTTAGAAACGCAATTTTAATTATAAGAAAAAAATCAGTCATGTAAAAGAGTTCCCTCTTCAACAAATGACAATAAGCTGTAGAAAATTAGATTAGAACTATTTTAATTGAAATATCTTTTGTTGATTTTATCTTTTTATTATGATTATATAAAAAGTAACAGATTTAGGGATACATTGCACTATAGATTGCAGATCAAGTCTTATAAGTTATACTATTCAATAGTGTATGTCTAGCGTTAGATAGATTTTTTCCCAACACAGATATATTACAGCACAACTCTACTTTATAATATGCACAATGGCGCCCCCTGCTGTACAAGATGTACTAAAATAAAGAAACTTGTTTACCAAATACCTAGGACTACTACGTGATGTTTTACCATAGTCTGTTTTACATGTTGTTATGCACAAGGGAATGTTGTTTAGTTCTGTATGTAGTTCATAATATTTGAAACCGCCTTAAAACAAATACCATAATCTGACATAATTTCATGTATCAATACAATAAATTGTGTTGTCAATCATTTCAGTTTTCAGTCTTATTTTACCTTAGCAGTAAGTTCAAATTAGGGTGTCCTTGCATTAGTAAACATAGATCCGAGTTTCCGGCACTGAGTTCCAGAATGCATAGAACAAACCATGGATCTATTGATACACAAGATCCCTGATACACACCCACGCCACAGTCCATGGATCTGGGCTGGCCAATATAGACATATATGATATTATAATAGATCCATGGTCTATGCTTGCCACCCATAGACTGTATTGCCACCACAGTCTGCGGCTGAGGCAGACTTCCGGTAGAATATAGTTTTTCAAAATAAAATGGTAAACAATGCAGCTATCTGATAATATAGCAAGAAATCAACAGAATGGTGTGAAATTTCGGAGACATTTGAACTAGTGTGATGACTTTGGGTTAATTTTCTTGTCGTTGCTTTTCGCGTATTTATAAATGTATTGTATAAACCGGAAGCTTGGTCAGAGCAGGTTTTTTTCAAGACCGCGTAGCTTGTGGACTGGGCGCACGTAGCTATGAAGGCTCCGGTAATTAACCTCATGTTATTTACCAAAATGAACTTTATCTCATCGGATCGTTTCTAACTGAGTCCTTTCTTAACGCGCACCTTGTTGTGAACTGGTCAATGGTAGAAAGTTGATACGAGCTAAACATACTCAAACAAGTTAAGCTAGCGGGTGGAGAATATTCAGTCATATCCTACAGGAAGTTCCTGTTCTCTGGTCACTTATGTCTCTTTTAGCAGCCTATTTCTTGCGGTTTCTTTCTTGCATTGTGGTTTGAGTGCTAACGTGGATGAATAGCACTCTACTTAATAAACAATGTACAGATTAATGCAAGTTGCGAGGCGATTTGTAAGGTGTAGCCGTAGTTTGCACTATTCTGCCATGCACTTCCAGGTGATGACCAACCCTGAGGAAATCTCCAGGCTGTACAAAGACCTCAGCCTCTTTCCTTCCCTGACAAGAGCAGATGTTGGGCCTGTCATAACCTCTCAGTATGGAGGCAAATACAGCAACATTTACACAGGTTTGCAAGGGCCCCCAAATGCTTCTGTTATGAAACTGAGAGTAATCATGCTTGTATTTCCCCAGAATGGAGCCAGCGAGATCTTGATAGAAACGAGAATGTAAAATTTTGCAGACAGTACATAGTTTTCCACGATGATGCATCAGTAGTTTTCTCAGGTGCTTGCGGAAACTGTTCTGAAATCAAAGGAGAGTAAGTGGAGTGCTCTTTCTGTACCTTGAGTAATATTGTATGCAAGTCTAAACAAAGAACACTGTTTAAAATGCCCATCTCCATTTTTTTAATCAGGGTATTGAGTAAAGATTCCCCTTCAGGAGAAATGAAGGCAGTTGTGCGGGAGTGTACTACCAAGGGAGAAGATAAACAATATTTGGAGGTATATTAAGACTTTACAGAGTTCAGTTTGTACTATATTGTTTCTTGCTGAATAAACATTTTCCCTGGTTCAGATCTGGAGGAAGAATGTCAAAATCAAAAGTATCAACCTTGCAGCCTTAAAAAAACATGGAAAAGTTTATGAAGATGGTTTGTAATTTTGTTTTAAAGTAGCTTTTCACATTATTTACCGTAATGCTTGTTTTAAACTGTTCATTACTGTTAATTCTTGTAGAGCAGTTTGGATGTCTGGTTTGGTCCCACTCAGAAACCCACCTTCTATATGTTGCTGAAAAGAAAAGACCTAAATCTGAATCATTTTTCCAGGTTTGTCTGGTTTTTAACTACAAAATGTTGACTGATCCAAATATTTACCAGACATGTGATTCCAACACTAAAAAGTCTGTTGCCAATCCTCTTTGACCATAAACTCGGTACTTCAGTCGAACCAGACGTGTTGTGCAATATTACTTCCTGTTTCACATGTACAGCCATGTGTAGTTAGAATTAATCTGATTATGACTCTTTCAATGCTTACTTATTTTGTTCAGCACTTTGAGTTGCCTTGTGTATGAATTGTGCTATACAAATAAACTTGCCTTGCCTTGACCCCACCCTGTAAACAGTAATTTATTTTTCTTGCAGACCGAGTCGCCAGGGCTGTCTACATTCACAGATGAGGAGGAACCTTTGAGATTAGAGAAAAAAGACACTGTTAAAGTGGGGGCTACTTTAATGCTTTATATCCTCATGATATCATGATTTGAATTAAATCTTAAAATCTCCTGTACTCACCATTCTGTTGTAGGGAGAGCAGTTCACTTTTTATGAAGACTGGGGTGAGGCACTGGTCAGTAAGAGCAGCCCAGTGCTCTGTGTTTTGGACATTGAAGGGGACAATGTGTCTATTTTGGAAGGTGTGCCTGAAGACATATCTCCTGGGCAGGTTTGTTGATGTTTTTTACATTATGAATTTGTTCAAATCCAAAACCTTCTGCTGCAGTGAGATGCATTGTCGCTAAACAACAAAAAAGTGGATGATCTTTGATTCAAATCAACAACTTTGTGAAGTCCTACGAGACAACTTGCTGATGTATTTTAGGGCTATACAGAAATACATGCAATTTAATTGATCAAAGGCAAACGAGTGGGCACACTATATAGATAGACTGTATATAGATGGACAATGCTAACCTCTTAGCATTGCCTCGCAATAAAGCCCATGGTGCTCATGAAGTTTTGCTCCAACTCGCTCTGGCGTCCATGGATTTCTATTGAAAAGTCTGATTTAGCAATCTCTCTCAGTCTTTGTGTTTATATTGTCTTGTAAATTCAGATATGGCCAGATAAATGCCTTAATTCACGAGGGAAACGCCAACTTTCCAAAGCAACCACTTTAGTAACACGTCTGCCCCAGTCAAGGTGCAAAGATAACCCCGTTGGAACAAATACCCTTATAAGAAAATTGGCTGTGATAACACGCTTCTTCTGCACTCGGTAAACACTAGTAAATTTTGCATAATATGTTTTGATATGACTGTTTGCAGGCATTTTGGGCTCCAGATGATACAGGAGTTGTCTTTGTGGGCTGGTGGCATGAACCATTTAGACTTGGCCTTAAATATTGTCCTAATAGAAGGTTAATATTGTGCAAATATATGATAATGATTATAATACAATCCAAACTATTTGTTAATTCCATTTTATGTATGTTTGTGTTGTCAGGTCTTCTTTGTTTTATGTGGATCTCATTGGCGGGAAATGTGGTAAGTCCAATGCGTGATTAAGTTAAGATAAGTCTTTGTTGACCTCACACTGGAGAAATCAGGAGCCGCACATAGTCTTAATTGCATGGTGACATTTCGACCAGCACCATGCTGGTTTCAGGGACTTTCTTGTATGTAAAATAATAGTCATACAACATTCATACATGTAATATGATTATTTTGTTTTATGTTACAGAGCAGTTGAACTCAGGCTCTACCGCAGTGTGCTCTCCCAGGCTGAGTCCAGACCACTGTAGGATTGCATACTTGGAGTGCTCTGTTTACGGACCTCATATGCAGTGCAGCAAGTTGTGCATGGTATTAAACAGTATTTCAGCTTTGTGATGCCTGCATATTTCCTTTCTATATATTTTCATGATTTGCTTTTAGAATGGTTTATTAGTCTTTGGTTAATACTAGCAGGGTTTGGGTCAGTTCAATCAAAGGTCACAGGTTCACGTCCCAAATTATAAATATAAGAGCTAAGTAGGATTTATTACAGAGGTATGTCAAACTACTGTGTTTTTCAATTTGGAATTGCGTATAATGTGTATAATGCATATTTGTAAAGCTTTCGGTTAATTCACCAACATTTAAATTATAGTTAATGCAATATCTTGGAGTCCCTCCCCATTGCCATAGTGTATGAATTATAGTTTTAACAGCACACACAGTTATAGCTTAGTCAATTACAGATTTAGTGAAAATGTGGAAAAAATGTCTTGTTTTTGTTCTGTATGCTTCCAGTACGACTGGTACACTAAAAAGACATCAGTGATTGTGGATATTGTGAATAGGCCAGGAGAAGGTAAGTTTTCCTATTTATATACTGTATATTGTTTCCTGTTTAATGTCACAGTTAATGTAATGTTTGTGTGGGTTTGTAGATGGCTTCACTGGTATCTACAGCACTCAACTGTCTCCTCAGTGCTGGTCAGCAGATAGCCAGCGTATCGTTGTTGCTAGTCCCCAGAGAAGTCGTAAGGTATGTCATTTAACTTCTGTACAGACGATACAAATTAAATGTATGTGTTATTTTTAAAGGATCTACTTGTGGTGGACATAAACACTGGTCTTGTCACTTCATTAACTTCAAGTAAGAATTTGTTTCCTACATATTGTACAACATTGCAATCCAAACATTAAGTGTTAGTTATTTTCTAGACTCAGATGCAGGAAACTGGTGTCTGTTGAACGTGGTTAGGGATTTGATGGTGGTCAGTTGCTCTTCACCAAATCACCCGCCACGCCTGGTAGGACAAATTGGCTTTTTGTCTTGTGTTGTGTAAAATGTAAACAAAAAAAGCATGTAATCTTCTGCTCTGACTTTGTGAACATGTTTAGAGAGTGGGCTTCCTTCCAACAAGAGAAGCTCAGGAGAAAGTGTCTTGGGTCACTCTGGAAAACACTGATGTTTTAGAAGATATTGATTGGAAGACGCTAACTTTCACTCCTCCACCAGAGCAAGACAACTCCCAATACTGTAAGTGCGAAGTCTCCCAAAACACAGTATTTTACCAGAACATGTTTAAAAGGTAGTAATGCTATGCTGTGTCTTGTGTTTTGTATTTAGCTGATCTTGATTTTGAAGCTTTGCTCATCAAACCTAAAGACGTGAAAGAAGGTGTAAAGCTGCCTCTGGTTCTAATTCCTCATGGTGAGTGTGTTTCAGGATTTGTCCTTGATGCAGAAAACATGGAACTAATTTTTAACTTCATATTTTAATTATAATAATACAGGAGGTCCTCACTCAGTTTTTGTCGCGGATTGGTTTCTGTCTTGCTCCGTGATGTGTAGAATGGGGTTTGCTTCTTTACTCGGTGGGTAATGCCAGAAATCGCTTTTTCAAAAGAAGTACATGTATGTTTACTTTTTCCCTGGAAATGTGCAGTGAATTATCGCGGGTCTCTTGGCTTTGGGCAAGACTGTGTACTCTCGTTACCTGGCAATGTTGGGACACAAGATGTAAAAGACGTCCATGTAAATCAACATTTTAGCAAATTAGATTTGACCATTACTTTTTACAGTATTTTTACATGTAAGTTCTTTTTTGGTCTTTCAGTTCGCCGTGGAAAGTGTTCTACAGAGTGGTGACTTCGATCCCGACAAGGTGGCCGTGTCCGGTGGCTCTCATGGGGGTTTTCTGGCCTGTCACCTGATTGGACAATATCCTGGTTTCTACAAAGCTTGTGTAGCACGCAATCCTGTCATTAACATAGCATCGATGCTTGGCTGCACCGACATCCCAGATTGGTAAAGTTAGCGATTCACAAATGACTGATAACAAACTTTTTTTTAATGTGGTTTTCCTCCCGCAGGTGTATTGTTGAGGCTGGCTTTGACTACAGCACGGACTCTCTTCCTGACTCTGCAGTTTTGGAACGAATGTTGAGCATATCACCGATTAAATATGTTCCAAAGGTGACCCATTATTATTATTATTATTATTATTAGTTTACTTGACAGGGGCATTACACATTAATTAATATTTCTGTAAATGTGTCAGCATTAGTTGCAAAGCTAGTTTTCAGCTGTTGTCCCTGGGCAAGGTGTATAATGCCAACAACAATTCTAAAACAAAACAGTTAAAAATTGAGGCTACATACTAACATAACACATTATAGTCATACTTATATTTTTATTTGAACCCAGAGTGACTCAAATGCATCGCAGAGGGTTTATTTACTCACAGAGGGCAAAGTAAATAGGCTCAATACCTATACCCGATATGTGGCAATGATTCAAGACGACTTGCATTTGCTTCTCATTAAATTACCTGCTTTTTATGACAAGGGGAATTAAGCCTCCTCTTTTCTCTTTATGAGCAGGGCCTTTTGAGTGGCACCTGAATTGACACTTAAAGAGGTATTATGCAACTTTGTATGTGGAAAAAAAGTATGCTATATGCTAAAATATCAAACATTTTTAACAGTCAACATGGTGCTTTTCCATCATAGTTGCAATAGAATGCAATAGGATACATTTTTGGGAAGGTGTTCTCTGCTGATGGACCCTCTAACCAGAAAACCGACAAAACAATTGAGCTTTAACTACTGTAGACACGAACAAGACACTGACCAAAAGTTAAGGCACCGTGCAGGCCACTCTTACAGCCACTGCATTGTCAAATAAGCAAAAAATATAAACTTTTTTCCCCACATCAAAAGTTGAATAATGAGACAAAATTAGAGCTTCTAGAGGAGTCTTCTGGGCTGAACCTTCGCTATAACTTCAGCCATTGTATCGTTTCTAGTGTGGATTGTGTTGTTTATTTTCCAGGTGCAAACACCAGTGTTACTGACACTGGGTGAAGATGACAGGCGGGTCCCTAACAAGCAAGGCATTGAGTATTACAGAGCTCTGAAAGCAAAGCAGGTCCCAGTCCGGTAAGCTGTGCCTCTCTAAAGTGGGGAGTGACAAGAGAGGCTTTGTTCTGCTTAATAATACACTTGTATTTCAGGTTATTGTGGTATCCAGGAAATAATCACTCGCTCTCAAAAGTGGACGCCGAATCAGATGGCTTCATGAATATTGGTCTCTGGTTGATTCAGCATCTGTTTAAGGATGTTTGATGGCTTTTTAAAGAGAGAAGAATAGTGTGCTAACCATAGTTTGCTTTTGTATCCTCTTTTAATGTCAAAATAATACTTTACCAAAGCCTTTTCTAAAACACTATTTTAGCTTTCAACTCGTGCTGCTTTTTTTTAATGACAGAATTGTGAAAAAGCTATCTTTCAATAAAACAAATTGAGAAAGCTTTTTTTGTCTAAGGAATTATAAACCATAAAGGAAAAGGGAAATGACATATCAGCTTTCACTTCTGTGTGCTGTTTAGATTCAGGTGACATGTGTGAATCATTTTACTGTAAATATCTGGCATAAACGAAACATTTTTAACCAATTAGTTAAGTTTAGTCTTTATTTGAAAAGGACAGTGCACAGAACATAAAGCTCAATGACAGATTTGTTCTGCGCCACATTTTAGCTACGCAGCTCATTTCCATCTGTATACCCTGGTTACATGAAACAAAAACAATACAACAACATAAACCACACTCATATCTCACAGACAACACATCTCTCATTCACATGTGAAATCACTAACCATAAAATCAACACATACATTTCACACTGAGTCCACAGTAACATGTTCTTACACATTTATATAAATAGTTGCACATAGAGCCCACCTTTGTGTCTGATCAGCTTTGTTTGCTCCAAAGCCTCTTTTGAAGTTCAACTATGAATCTGTTTAAGTTTTCAGGTCAAGGTTTTTAGGTTATAACATAATGACACTCCTAAAACTGAAACATAATTTGTAAAGTTTGTGCAAGAACTGAAGCAGTTCAATATTAGTCGTGTTAAATGTTCTTTATTTAACATTTAAGGTTTTCAGATATGATCAGATACAATTGATATAATAAACCAAAGCAGAGATTTGGACAGTCCCTTATAAGTCACATGATCTGACATAAGATTGCAACACACATGTTTTCAGTTCACTCATCATCACAGTGAGAAGCAATGAGGAATTGCTGATTCTCTTCTTGTCGCTTGATTGCACCACAAACTATGGTAAGCGTATATTACTTTTATGAATAACTTTTCTGGCTTATATCTTAGTGTTCTAACAAAATGTATGAGTGCTCATTCTCCTGTTATATAGAGTCAGATATGTCACTTTGGCAGCCTTTTACAGTCCTCTCAAGTCAATCTACATAAAGACAACATGTCATTAGGTGGGAGGAATGGAAAACACCTTTTTGAAGAAAAAAACAAACAAATAAATCTACCTTGGATAAATGTGATTTGACTCAAACATGTTGTTTATTAAATCAAAACATACTTGAATCAAACACATTACATGATATAGAAAAATAATTTCATCATCCAAATATTATAGATATTATTATGAGTGTGCCCCTGTAGTTTTGGCCTCTGATTCACTCACTAACTATACGTGGGAACAATCTCTGGACAAAGGACCTAAATGGGTGTTGGCCATAATAGTAGTGAGTAACAATTAGTGGTTTGATTGGATTAGTCCAACCTGTTCCCCAGAATGTGCTGAATGTGAATCCGTTAATGAGAGCAGAGTCGGGTTTATTTAGAATTTTAAGTTGACGTTTTAAGTAATTGAATCATTGCAGGTCCACTGTGAATTTAAGCGCAAGAGATGTGACACAAGAGCAAATAGGCTGGCTGTTATGCATTATTACAAATCATTGACTGTAATAAAACAATGTTTTTATCTTTCTTTTAGGCTCTGTTGCCCTCACTTTTGTTGCTGGGACATTTATCAATGGTTTGGACTATAAACATGACCTTCTTCCCATGTGACCTTAAAGGCAATGAAGTGAACTGCTCCCACAGACTGCTCAATCAAATGCCCTCATTTCACTCGAAAACATTAACACTGCTGGATTTGAGTAATACTCAGATAAGAACCCTACACCAGCATTCGTTTCAAGATGTTCCGAACCTCCGGGTTTTAGAAATACATTGTATACCAACTTGTCAACAGCAGAAGCCATACCATTTGGAAATTGATCATCTCACTTTCAGTACTCTTCAAAAGCTTGAAAACCTCAGTCTTCGTGGAAACAGCCTGTCATCTCTGCCCTTGTTCCCAGAAAGCCTAAAGATTTTGGATGTGCAAAACAACAACCTATTTCGCATTGACAGCCTGAAAGCCCCAAATCTGGAGATACTTTTTCTTTCTAAAAACTGTTTTTATGCCAATAATTGTAATCAGTCATTTCACTTGAGTGAGAAAGTCTTAAAACATTTAACAAAGCTAAAAAATCTTACATTGGCATACAATAATCTAAAAACAGTTCCCACAGGATTGCCTTCATCCCTGATACATCTTCAACTACAGGAGAACACTATTGAAAAAATTCCTAACAACTCGTTTGAAAATTTGACCAAACTGGTCTATCTGAATTTGGAGTGGAATTGCCAGCGCTGTGATCATGCTGTAAGACACTGCTATCCTTGTCCAAATAATGCCTCTTTACAATTATACTCACATTCACTATTTTCTAAAAATAGTTCACTTTTCTATCTCAGCTTAAGAGGAAATTCATTAAAGGGGTTTCCCGATGGAATATTTACACCTTTAAAAAAGTTGAGAGTTTTGGATTTGTCTGACAATCTTCTTGCCCCTGCCATTCAAAATGGTACCTTCTTTAGAGAGCTAAAAAACTTAGAGTGGATGAGCATTATGTATAACTATGAACCGAAAATAACATACTCTGAGCTTAACTTTTCACCATATCTTGCTAATATATCACGTCTACGTACTTTTTTTGTTACTGGTTTTTTTTTCCGAAAGTTGACAAATCATAGCTATAAAGTTCTATCCAAACTTCACAATCTAACATTTCTCGGTTTGTCCATGAACTTTATCGCCAGCTGTGATATGATGGCTCTCAGCAGATTATCATCAATCAGAACCATAGATATTTCACAAAATATGCTTACAGGCACCACAGGATCGTGTCAAAAGCCACAAGAATACTCACTCTTAAAACCTTTTGTGCAGTTGGAAAGAGAAGTCCACACTGTCCTGTACAGCGCTCAACAGGATCTGTCAATATCAAAGTATTTCAGCCTGGAAGACTTTAGGAAAGAGATCTGCAATAATGGTCTGACATTTAACCTATCTGCAAATGATATTCTATTTCTGGACAAAGATGTGTTTAAAGGCATGGAGAAAGCTGTTTGCATTGACCTTTCTTATAATTATATGAATCAAGCTTTAAAGAATGGATTATTTCCGAGCATGGCTAAATTGACTTATCTTGATTTGTCATACAACCGATTTGATCTTTATTACAGTGGTTCATTCAGTGAACTTAAAAACACCCTTAAAGTGTTGGATCTTAGTAATAATAATTTTCATTTTAACTTAAAGGGCATGGGTCATAGTTTTGAATTTCTGGAGAATTTGACAGAATTAACAGCTTTGAGTTTCGCAAACAACAACATTGGGATGCGTATTAGTAAGGAGCTTAAAAGCAGCTCTTTAAATTACTTGTATTTCAGTGGAAATCAGTTGGGAATTATGTGGGTATCAGACAATGATAACTACAACTATTTTTTTCAACATTTGAAAAATCTAACATTTCTTGATATTTCTTCAAACAAAATAACGAACATTTCACCAGTGATCTGGTGTAACTTCCCAAAAAGCCTGACATATCTAAAAATCAGCTGGAATGAACTAACCAGTTTTCCATGGGAATACCTACCCAAATTGCGCCACTTAGAATACTTAGACCTAAGCCATAATCGCATTCAACACTTGCCTCTAACAGTCGAGTTTGGAAACAATTTTTCCACTTTGGACCTCAGCTACAATGAGATTGGCTTCATCCCTGACCTCTTCTTTTCAAACATATCATTGCAATGTCCTCAAGGTTTCTCACTCTACCTCGATAACAATCAAATCAAAGAATTTAGTCAGGATCCATTCCAATCCCAAATCAAAAATCTCACTCTTCGCAAACTCTCTCTTCATCACAATCCTTTTAGGTGTGACTGCGGCACAGCTTGGTTTGCAGACTTCTTGAGTACAACTACAATAGATATTCCTTATCTTACCACATTGGTGCAGTGTGGATATCCAGAGTCGCAACAACATAAACCTATGCTCTACTTGGCTGGACAAAGCTCCTGTCAGGACATTTATGGTCGGCTGGCTTTCCTTGTGTGTTCTCTCCTGTGGATTATGTTGACAGCTCTTCCCTTGCTCAATCATCTCTACAGCTGGGACTTGTGGTACAGCTTCCAGGTGCTGTGGGCTGGATACAAAGGCTATTCTCGGATAGCAGGGAGTGACTCCAAACACAATTATGATGCTTTTGTGCTGTTTGACACAAAAAATCCAGCTGTGAGAGACTGGGTATACAACGAGTTAATTTTTCATTTGGAAAAGACAGAGCACCGGAGATTTGGCCTCTGTTTGGAAGAGAGGGACTGGATTCCAGGATTGTCATGTATTGAGAATCTTCATAATGCAGTCTACAAAAGTGTGAAGACTGTGTTTGTCCTGTCCTGTGGAGCAGACACGGCAAACGGAGTGATACGTCAGGCTTTTTTCATGGTCCAGCAGAGACTTCTGGATGAAAAGGTGAGGATTTAAATTGTAAAGCAGTATTCTTAACAGTGTAATATGGCATCTAATATTGTGCCCCTCTCAGGTAGACTCAGCAGTACTAGTGCTGTTGGACGACATGTTTCCAAAAGTCAAATATCTACAGCTGAGACGGAGACTGTGCAAGAGATCTGTTTTGACCTGGCCGAAAAACCCAAATGCTCAACCTTTATTCTGGAATCATATGAGGGCAGCCTTATCTTCGGACAATCTAAAATTGTATGACAAGAAAATGGCTGAAAGTTTTGCATAATTATTGTTTACTGTTACACTATGCATTTATCTCAAAATATGTTTCTCAATGATTTCTATTCCAAATATATACTTGTGTGCATGATGAAAGTAAAAAGCAAACTTCCACTTACCTATTAAATAAATGAGGTTAAAACCATGTTTGCCATGATGTGACAAACTGTTTGTGGTTTCCCTGTTGTGTTTACTATAGAACCTTGTATTACTCTAACATTTGTGGTGTATCTATACGACTAGATAATGGTATGGTATATATTTGTATTACAAAAATAAATTTGTGTTTTACTCTTTTGAGTTCTTAAGTACTTTCCTCCAGAACACTAATATATCACACAGTGTTCAACGGTCTTGGTCTGGTTGTTTGAAATACAATACTTGAAACAATACATCGTTTTTTTCCTCAAAATAATTGCACACATTTAGAAAATAAAGCAAAAGTACTGCACCAACTAACTAACATGTTCACTCTTGCACTGAGATAAAGAGAATGTATAACCCCGACAGTGCAGTTTGAGAGTGAAAGGGCAGATCGCCTCACGCACGCGCATTTGTGCACGCGTTAGCGGGAGCGCGCTGATGCTGCTGGGCGCGTGAAAGTGGGCGCTAAAAGATTCTCAACTTTTCTGGCTCCTGTCCCGTGCGGGTCCCTCGGTGTGGTGGTCCCTCTGTACTGCGGGCCCTACTGACGGTCCGTCTGTAGCCGCCGTCACTGGTTAGCAGCACGGACACAGACTGTCCAGTGTGGAGGCTACAGGTCACAGAGATTACATCATGAATGTGCTCTGACCGAGCTCTGGCGGATGCAGATGTGCCACTTCGATGACCACTTCGTATTGCACAGGTGAGTTACGTTATAATAAAGTTTAACATGACATGTATATGATGTACTTTTATTCTGAGTAAAAGATTAGTGAATTATGTAATGTAGTAGCTTGTACCAAGCTCAACTTCCCGGCCATAGCCATGTGTATGAGTAAGAAACTAATCCTTTATGGCGCGGTTGTAGAGATGGAGCTGGGACAGCCTGTCATTTCACATGTCCTAATGTCCTCTTGTCCTCTTGTCCTCTTGTCCTAATGTCCTATTGTCCTGACTGTTGGAGGGGTCTTCCTTTCACTATCGCAGTTGTCTGTGACTGCGGTCACTCGTGTTAGCCGTCGACTGTTGAAACAAATCTCTTGCTCATGTCTTGCTCAAAAATATCTGAAATGTAATATTGAAGTTTTCAAGGTTCCTAAATGACTTGTAGTTCTAGTTTATCTCGATGAACGTTATGTTATACGTTTTCCCTCATTTAACTCAACTTAGCAACTAAAATGTTGGCTGGTTTTCAGTTAGAACTCAGCAATATGTTAGGACAATAATCATCATAGTCTATACATTATTTATAGTCAAGTACGTGACTACACTACATTCAGAATGTGTTTGACTTAATGGATGTAATAACACAATGTTATTATGACTGACAGACATCTCCAACCAATCTCTCAGTTGTATCACGTGCAGTGATTCCCTGCACCCAATCCTCTTGGATTAGAGGAGGGATTATGATTTGGATTTCCCTATAGTTTCTGTGCCACCATTCCCAATGGTTACTATAAACGAGGGTATTTTTTCATAAGCATTATTATTTATGATTATTTTTGAACCACAAGATCTAGCCAGCCTTGTGTACGCATAGTACGCTTAAATATGAGGCTGAACCATTTCTAGCTCAATATATAAAAGTTGTGTTGGGATTTGAATTTATTAGTAAACTTTTCTATTTAACTATGCCTTGATTTGATTGTTTCCTCTCTTACAGATACCATGATGTCACATTCAAAAAAGCCTAAGCCATTTCTGCCTGAACTGTTTCACTGGTCTCCAAATTATGAGTATAATCCAGTAGCCTATCATGCCTAGAACAATGGGCATATTTGGCTTTCAGTTGGTGTATGACAGCCTTAGCCTCATGAAATGTCTGAATGCTTTAATTGGATCTAAATTACTTCCATACTAAAATGCCTTTAAATATTAGAGCCAAACCTGCTCAGAGCAAGCTGTCTGCTCTTTCAAAGAGTAGCGGAAATGCTACTACCAGTGCTCCCCATGCTCGCTTTTCAAAAACCCCTAAGCATACAAAAGGTAAGGCTTCAACCTCCACCCCAGGCTGCCGCTCAGGTCTCGAGCCAGGCTCAGTGTCCGGGGGACTGCCTGCTCCAAGCTCTAGACCAGCTCCACCAGGGTCGGTGTCAAGATCCAGTTTGAAATTGAAACAGAACCGAGTACAAGACAAACCAACCAACCACAGCCTGGCCACTGGTCCAGTAGGGAAGACCATCTCTGTTGAAAACATACAGTCTTTAAGTGCAGCCTATGCCACTGCAGGCCCAATGTACCTCAGTGACTGTGATCACTTGGAGCAACCTGGATATCCTAAAGGCATTATGACTGTAGGGCGGAGCATGAATCACAACGCGGGTCGACCAGCAGCATCCGGCAGTAGCCCAAACATAGCCTCCTCTGGATCGCCGCCACGATCCAGCCATTACGACCCGGGAACACAAGGCACATATAGTTTACAGCGTCAATCTGGGAGGCATCCACAGATCCTGCAAGTGTCAGATGGACGAGGAGACAGCTCTACCCTTGATCTACACACTCAGCTGAGAGAACTGAAGAGAGAAAATTATCACCTAAAGCGAGACATGGATATGGGAGGAGAAGAAAGACATGGTCCAAACACAAACATTGTCAGTATGTGGACCAACTCTGATACAAAACAAGGCAGAGGGCTCAATCGAGAGGACAGAATGAGAGGCCAGTATAGGAACCACCACGACCAGTACAAGCACCCTGAGGAAGAGCAGGTGAAATGTTATGTTGAAGATGTTTGTCAACTCTCTGTTGTCTCTTGCACTTTGCACGATAAACATACATTGCAACTAACCTTGCATGCCACATTAGATAGATAGATACTTTATTGATCCCCATAGGAAAAAATCATGTGTCCAGTTGCAGCAGAAATACATCCATCAAAACAAAATTACTAGGTGTTTGTCATCTTATTCAAACGTGAAATAAAAAGCTACAGTCAGAACATCTCAATCATCTCTTGCTGCATCCTTAATTATTGTGCACACAGTGATGGGGAATAAATTACTGTCAAATAAAGAAACAATAGCTCCTTGATTTTCCAATGTAAGTAAGTATTTATTTATATACCGCCTTTTCACTCTAACTTAGAGCCTCAAAGCGGTTCACAATTGTTATTTTTTGGCACACAGAG
>JAPMNZ010827522.1:0-11924 GCA_029875035.1 Pomatoschistus microps | reverse complement strand
GGATTATGTCAGGGAAAGGGTTCAAACAACATACTGAAATAATATCCTATCGCTCTAAAACAGGGGTGGGCAATTATTTTCTCCCAGTCCACATTGGGATATCGTCATATTGTAACTTGGCAAAAAATGTTTCCTATTTTTGGTGAAACTAAAACCGTTTTTTTTTTTTTATTTGTCATGCAGGAGGGTCTAAGGACAGTGATAATCCAGACATTTATGGACATTTACTAAACATTTATAGACATTGGTCCTCCTGCTCATATGAACGAATAGGTCCTATGTGTTTGTTTTTCTGATTTGTTATTGAGGAACCAAAAACATTGTAAAGTTCTCAGAGAAAACCGCTGTTGTGATCTACGAATTTCCACAAATAAATAGAATTAAGCTGAGCCATGATTGGATATTGACTCCCATTCGTTTGAATAAGAAACAGCTGGGAAGGGTTTGGGGACCGCGTCGAAACGTGAACAGGACCACATGTGGCCCCCAGACCTGCAGTTTGCCCAAGTCTGCTCTATCAAGTTCTTCCACATTACTCAAATATACATGTCCATTGCTTCATATTGGATTTTATGGACACACATTTTTACAACCATTGTTTTTCCCCACAAAAATCCTGTTGATACATTTCTCCCGACCATCTTATCAATCATCCGGACGTTCGCGTGTTCATCCAAGTAACTTATTGCATTCAGCTGTTGGACCAGTTGTGAATGGGGCCTCGCGACATGAAAGAACACCGTATATAACCGCGGCTCACGCTGAGACAAACCGAGGGAAATTCACGCCGCGATTTTGAATTTTTAAAAAAGTCAGAAAAAATTACTTTCAAATGCTTTTCGGGGGCCCAGGGAAACGCAGCTAAGGGTTTTTTCAGCTCGCGTATAAAGAAATACACGCATCAATAGCACACAAGAGTGATCGGTTTACAGTGTGATGTGGCAGCCAAAACCACCGGCGCATAGAGGCGGTCCATCTGGAAGCGAATCCGTGATGGGGTGAAAAAAAAACTGCATATTTTTCACCCTGAAAGATCTTAAAAATGTAAAGCAAAAAAAAAAAGCAAGTCTCTTCTGGGCCCAGGTGCTCGACGTTGATAACCAAATGAAGGCTGAGAAAACAGTCAAAAGTCAACGCAGCTGTCGGTGGATAGGGACACGCACTCGGGCTACACAGGGTACAACAAACACTTATTTTTAGCTATTTTTACTTATATGTGAGGAAGATTGAAATGTTGCCCGCGGCTGAAATAACAATGGTAAAATAGATGGAAATATAGAGCTAAAAAAATGGCCTTGGTTCTGATAGGAAATGCTGTACAAGTGTATTATTACTATCATTACAACTACTTTTTGCTTTGACTATGCTGTAAATTAGCAGTTCCATTTCATATCCACAGCAAAAGTATTACTTGAGTTGTCTATTTCTTATATTCTTGTGTAATTCAAATGTGTATTTTCTTTCACAACAACAAGAACATCAAATGAACAGACAGACAGCAGCAGCAGTAGCAGCAGCACCTCTAACTTTTTAAAACTATTCCTTGGGTTCAGGGGGAAAAAAACAAATACAACACAACAAATAGACACGCAATAAAAAGTGGATTTTTGTTCTATACAAATATACATTGTTTTTTGGATTTAAATTGTCTTGATGCTAACTAGATATGTTCAAATTGGCTGGTGCAATTATTATATCATTTGAATGTGGGTAATCCTAAAGCTTTTCTGCATTTTCTAGTAGTAATTGACACTGCACTTTTGATTGTTGCATTTTGAGTTATTTTCCTATATTTGTGATTACTGCATTATGTTGTTGCAGAGAAGTAAATCTGGATATGAATTCTGTAGTGCCACTGTTTTAACTTTACAGACAGACTATTTCACAAAAGGCGACTTGTACTTTGGAAAGACAATTTCTCAACAGGTGCCAGGAATTAGCCTACATTGATAATATGTCGCGCAATTACTGCATCGGCGATAATCAAATTAGCAAGTTGGCCGACATTGCCCTGCTCTCGGAAAATTTAGGGCACGTTTAAATTGGGGTTTAAGCTGTAAGTCTGCAGTATGTAATGAGATCCGTATCATAAGGAAACTAGATCCGGGTGTGGAGGAGAGGTGGGAGCGCAGGGGTGAGTGTCCCAGGGCAGGCTCCGGGTCTCGGGGTGCGTCTGCAACAAAAACAGGCCCCGTGACCCTCTCAGCAGTCAGCCACCTTTCACAGGAACAGGATTTTTATAGACCGTTTGAAGTCAGCCCGAGGGTCCGCCGGCATGTTCTAGCTCCGGTGTAATAGTGATGAGTTTTTTCAATCATATAATTGGAGAAAAGTGGGTAGCAATAGCAGTAATAGCAGTAATAGTAGTCGCTATGTGTTTTTCCTATTACACTGCTGGCTCCGTGACTTATGACTTTTGCAGAGATAAAACTTGCACAAGACTGAAGGCCTACTTGATCATATTGTATTGTTTAAATTCAAGTATGAGACATGTAATGTCACTTCACTTTTGAATTAATATTGATGTTATTATTAAACTTTTTTACTTTCAAACCACAAACAATTTAACTTTATTTTCTCTAAAAAGTTTGGTTCTATGACTATATTTCACATTGGTAATATCTACATCAAATCTTTGGATCAGCTTTCTTTGACAGAAAAGTGAAAATGAGAGGACAACCTTGACTCACAGGGCTTTCTGTGAGTCACTATTATTACAAATACGCAAAAAATGTTTTTATAAAATTAAGACTGCCTGTTGTGGTCTTATTTGATCACAAAATATTACTTGTACGAGTCTCTTTCTGTTTAGAAAATCCAAATGTTTATATTATTTATTAAGGACACAATACAATCCAGCCCATTGGTAAACATACGTGTTATTTATGAACCAACAAAATCTTTCAAAATAGTGAAATTGCACTTTTCTCCTTCAATCATAATAAAACAATTTCCTACATTTTGGCAGTACTTAACTAAACCCATAAACTCCCTACTACTTTAAAAACAGCTTTAGTCATACTTGTTTAGCAACGACAGAGCTCTCCATGTCGCTGATCTCCTTTTGTGTCCAATCCTGTTCCGTGGTCTCGTCTTCGCTCCGATACGCTCTGGTCCAACAGGTTTCGTCGGTTACAGTCTTCTGCAGTTGCACTTTTTTTGTTGTTTTTCTAGCCCGTAACCTCCCACTGAAACCCTCTTTAAATTTAAATGCCAGAGAGCTAGGGTGCATTTTTGTCACTTAATAGGGGGCAAAGGTTTCTGGGCAGCAGTGGGCACTTAAAAAACAATATTTGCTTTGATAACAGCTCGGCTCTTAGACAACACGATAAGAACGCCACATGGTTTGCTTTGCCTCAATTACCCCAATGCAAAAAGTAGATTATTGACATTACCTAAGAGTCGCAAAATAAACTTTAACTATTTCTGCATGTGCTCATAAATACCACACACTTGCCACTTCTTCATCGCAGTTACCATTTGGATTTGCTTTTTATTCCTAAAATGGCCAAGGATCAACATGTTAATCAAATCAGGCTTAATCATCAGAGGCAACGACCCTTAAACCGGGCCAGTAAACAGAAGCAGTCAAGTGGTAAGGGCGATGAATGTGCAAAGATAACGTGAGTAATAAGCAAAAAAGCAGCGCAACAGTGCAGCAGGGGCTTGCATGAGAACAAACAGCCTCATTTTAAGGCATTCTTAGCACGTATTCCACTGCATATTTCAGTAGCATACAGAAGTACAGTAAAGTGTGTAGTAGTAGTATTTTTTACACTTCAAACTGGGGTTGTTTGGGTTTTTCATAGTACAGGGTTATTTTTTTATGTAGTGGTAATAGTACTATATTTTGGACTATTACAGCTATCAGTAGAAATAGTAGAAGTAGCAATAATAGTAGAAATAGTAGTAGAAGTAGTAGTAACAGAAGTAGTAGTTTCCAAAAGACACTATAATATTATGTATATGCTCATAATAATATTATAATTTAAACTAATGCATTGCTTAGTAGTAGGAACAAGAGTTATAATATTATGCATAATGTTGTTATAATAATAAGAATATATGATTAACTATTGCAGTCCTTAGTAGTAGGGACAGGAGTTGATAATTAGTATTTTGCTGTATTTTTTATTTTTTTTTTATTTTTCATCCACTTCAAAACCTGTACAAATAATACTATTAATAGCCACAGTGGGCAGGGAAAAACTAGCTATAGAAGTAGTAGTAGAAGAAGAACGATGCATATAGCCCAAACAGTGTGATTTTTGTTTTTGTAGATTCAAACCGACACCACACAAGCATATGAAAGCAGACTTTGCACAATTCTTGGTGTTTACAACAACAAAAAAGCCAATAAAAAGCAAAGAAGAAGCAGTGGGTGAAAAACATCCAGAGTTTCTCATTCAGCGCTGGATCCGGAGCAGCAGTCTGCCTTACAGCCTCTGGCCACGGAGCAGCTCTCACAGAGGTGTGTGTGAGTGTGTGTGTGAGTGTGTGTGTGTGTGTGTGCGTGTGTGTGTGTGTGAGTGTGTATCCCATCGTCTTATTTGTCTCCTGAGCTGTAGCAAACACAGTGTTAGCCATGGGTCACGAGGTAAATATTAGCTAAGGAAGGGCTAGGGGACAGGCACTCACCGCAACCTTGTCAGATTATCATTAAATTGGCATCACGGCATGGACGAGCATTCCTCCGCCTGTTTGTGGGGCCAGTACACACAGCTTTTTTTTTTTTTGCTTAGGACGTTTCTTCCTTCCACCTCTCCGGGGCCAGAAAAAGCGGCGAGACGTGATCAGTCATAACAAAGTGACATTTTCCAAGCTAAATCCCACTCAGCTAAATGAGCGCTAATCCGATTTACCGATCAAAATGTTATAGGGAGTCTTCTCTTTGCCGTGACGCATCAGGCTGTCTTGCACAAACAACCTTTAAAAGCATTTATTAAAAACGCATCAAAAAAAGTTGCTTTCATCCTGCGTTTTGTCACGATGCTAATATTGCAAACTCGATTTCAAAACCAATTATGGATTTTTTTAACAGTTATTTGATAATGGCATAAATGGGCGATTATTCTCTCAATTACAGTGAATGTCAGCAACTCTTTAAGATTTGTGAAGAGAGTTAAACTATACCAAGACTCGCCCATGCTCAGCCCTGCAGCCGCCTGATTGGTCAGAATTAATTCAAATTCTTGAGGCACCTTGTCATTGGTTAAACTATTCTCCTCTTGCTAGTTGGAGTTAAATTTAGTTATTGACATCACCTTTAATCAATCCCAAAAAGTCAGTGGATATGGGATTTACCCCTGGAGAACATCTTCAAGGAGATGCCTTGTTGCACGTCGAGTCGTTCGATTGAAAATATTTTGTAAGCACATTTTCATTTTATCTTGCAGTTATGATAAACTTAAAACGTATCCGAGTCAGAACATCTCTTCACAGAAATTTTAAGTCTATGGAAGGCCTGATACTCCATATACAATTCAGGGCAGCAGTTTCAATATGCTCTTTTGGGGACGTCTCTTTTACCAAAACAAATATTTGTATATAAAGTTTCACATTTAAACCAATGGACACAGGGAGCAGCTAGCATCCAGGCTATTCAATGGTGGTCAAGATTGTTCAAAAAGAAGATGTGGAGGTGGCAACTGGTTCAAAATGATCAGAAAAAATAGATATCTCTTAGTTAATATATAATCTATTTTGTAGTATTTTCAAAGCATCTACACTTGCTAGATTGAGTACATAAAGTCATTACTACTTTTAGCACTGATAAAAACGTTATTATAACTTAAACTGTGATTAAAAGTTGTCGTACACTTTTGAAAACTTGTGACAGCCCTTCATCCTGCTGCACAGCCATCAAAAAAATCCCTGCTGCTATTTTGGCCTTTTCGGTATGATCTATGTCGCCGGTCCCATCACGCAGGAAGGAGATCAATTAAGTGTGCCCAGGATATTGATACTGGGAGGCGCGTAGACTGATAGCATCCGCTCATAGGAATCTATAAAAGTAAAAGACGCATAGAAGGGAGCGAACCCAACACTTGACAAATTGGGCCAGACATCCACGCTGCGTAGTGACTGTGGCCCGCTGCTTTCCTATACTTTCGCCTCATAACTCAGGGCCTGTGGGGAGAGCATTGTTAGATATTGTGTGTGTGTGTGTGTATAGATGTGGTACGCTGCGCAAGTAAGGGGCCCCCGATTAATTTATTAACCCAGGCAGCCGTGCTCCCCAAAGTGCGTGCAGGAAGTTATACGTCGTAAATCTAGACGCGTCAGAAGATACCGTACAGTATTTTTCCCCCCATTGGGCTCGCACTGTCTCTATCAACACCCACCAGGCGATATATAGGCCACAGAGAGACCGTTACGGCAATGCAAACAGACAAGATAGATGCTGATTGCCGTACATGTATCCCCTGCTTTTATTGCCAATATTGGATGCGCTGCTGACTGATAACTTTCACAATAGAGGGAGCAGGTTTGTCTTTGCTTATTGCACATGCAGAGGTAATTGTCTGTTGTTTTGGGTTTTTTTCCGAGACTACAGAGCAGCGGGATAATTAGGTTGCAGAGGAGAACAGTTTGAGCAGAAGCAGGTTATTGTTCCGTCGTGAACTTTTTGAAATATGAGGATTTTTTTTGGCGTAAGAGAGAGCCGGGTGAGGCTACTACATGGGCAGGGTCGGGCGGAAACGTGATCGGGCAGAAATGCAGTGGTGGCCTGCGAAGAATGTCCCCTTCTGTGACATGTTGCGTTGGTAAAGTGGTGGGAACTCAAGGCATGTATTAACTATTTATACTTTGACAATCATTTAAAAGGTATCGTTCGGTTTATTGGGATATCGTGTCTGCGAAATCATATCTACCTAAATAGAGGCAATAAAAGTTAGCTGTAGGCAGTGGGGGTGTCCAAAGCATTGAAAATCAGATGGTAAATCATAATGAACTAGTATTGAAAGTAGATAAACATTTAAGTATTAATACGGGTAGAAAATGACATAAACAGGAAAAGATTTGACATTTTGCACATATTTTTTGATCAATTTTAAAGTATCTCTTATATGGAATTGTATGGTCCCCCAAAAATCAGGTATTATTTTGAATTCAAAATGTTGATTATTGTTCATAAGATTTTTTTTTTCTAATTGCTGTGACAAGGGTTGCGTTTTAAGTTTTTTTGTCTCATAATAAAATTGACATTAAGTCTTCTAGTTAAACTAGGCAGTACAGCAGAAAATATATAATAATACAATAATTATAGCTGAAATGTAATTGCATATCATTAAAGATAATTGGTGGGTGATTAGAATAGCCTGTCGCTTTAAGGCAAAAAACTTTTCATAGTGATATAAAAGTTTGGCAAAGTTTAGAAAATATTAGAATTTCACTGTCTATATTTGCTCATTTTTTATTTATTTTCTTCAATCAAAGCTTATGGAACCTTGGCAGGAGGTTTAAAATATTTAACATGACAACTTATGTATAAATCATGCGGCTGAGGAAAAGCTGTGAAAATCCTGGCTCCACTTACAAAAATAGAAAGTTCTGAGTGTTAAAATAAAAAAAAAGTTTGCGCCGAGTCGAAAAACAAAGCAATCGAACTGGAAACGATGATGACCCCGCAGAAAGCCGAGGCGACCCTTACAGTAATCACCCCTAATGTTTGTGTAGAAGACGGAGCAAAAGGTTAAGTCAACGGCTACACGCAGGGCCCATAACGTTTACCGAGACTACACCGACAGAGTTCACATCCCCTGTAGCAACATTGAGTACATTCTGCAATCCTAATCTCACGTTTCTTGTCTTAATCTCAAGCAAAAACACCCAAATATTTGCGTTTCTATCTCAACTCATTCCTAGACACAACCTAAACTTGTCTCTTTCTACACCAAAACAACCCTTTTTACTGCAACCGGTATCTCTAATAGTTTGGAATATGCCCATGCGCTCATTGTTCCATTATACTTCCTCACTTAAATAGATCCTGATGGGCCGTAGTCCTCACCATTACCAGGGCCCACACATGCACACACCCCAGTGAACATAGCAGTAATCTTCATACTGTCTGGCTGCACAAGCGCCTATGACATCTGACATTTGGGAAGGCTAAATCATGGATCCACTTGAATGAATAAGTTCTAGTTATGAGCTGATTCAACCTATTTCCCCCACGGTGCGGTGAGCCGAAAATTGAAGGTCAGATTCCTCGGGCCAAAAAGCCAAGGCAAAAGGTCTCCTCTCTGCTTTCTTTCCCCTCTTGCTGCTTCCCCTTGTCTGTGCTGTCCAACTTACTTCATGCAAATGTGGGAGTTGAGCCTAAGTGGGTGATAATTGTTACCAGAACACATTTTATTATCAGCAGTCTGGGCGCAGTCTGCTTGTTTTGAAAAATGGACAGAAAATAAAACACAAAACTTCTGGCATGGGATATCGTCTTAGCTTCTCTAGACTTGACTCTTGCTTGATGTTGAAATATATGCTTAGAAAGTAAGCCAATACAATTAAGAAGGAAGGGAAATACTTTGAAGCAATTAATTCTTTCATTTTGATTAAGATAAACTGTAGGTTATTTTTTGAAGCACTTCAAGGACGCAGAGTGGCCTTATACATGTGCCAGGTATGGCCAATGTTAGGAGCCCATGGGAAAGAAAGAAAATATCCTCAATCTGCAAAACTAGGCTACAACTTGACACACTTGGCAGCCTTTCCAAGACATTATTTTAGTCTTCATTCTACTTAGCTAATTACACCAATTACACGAAATAGTATGGAAGGAGTGGACGAGGTCCCACAAGAACTCGACATATATTATTTACAACAGTAAGAAAGTCTTGGGCTCCTTCTAATAAAATGGTGTGTAAAAACGTCATAAATTACTGTAATTAAACATCTACTATTGTGGCTCAAGAAGGGCCTGCTGTATTTTGTGAAAGCCTCTTTAGATTTGGGAAATTCCCCACTGAGAATAAATCAACACAATACGCCATGGCGGAGGGTGACAATTCAAGGTGCATAAATTATATGTGGTTTTGTGGTAAAACAGCGTGAAACAGCGGGGTAATAGATATAGAGAACACACAACACGTATCTTCTGTATTTATACGACCTTATTTAACAGTACATTTAACGCTGCCAGCCCACAAAGTCAACTTTTCCCTTTAATGCTGCCCCATTACGCACAAGTGCCCTGCCCAAATGAGAGACTTACTTTGGGTTCTGCGAGCTCCAGATGATAGTCTCCAACGATTTGGCTGAAGGCAGTGCCGACCTGCAGAGTAAAATAAAGATCCAAAGGTAATACTTCCAAGAGCCGTGTCCCGCCATTCTGGAGTGGGTGCGCAGATGGTGGAAAGCCGATGAAGACGAGCGTCAGGACGCAGCGGTGCGCGCGGTGGAGCCTTTATCTGAGGTTTGCCCCGTGGGAAGGTGAGCTGAGATCAGTCGGGAGCATGAGAGCTCGACATCAAATACATATCCTATTGTGGCAGCTACTTTAGTGCGTGCGCCAGACCTGAGTGTCCTTGTCTGAACTAGAAACGAAGCTGTGTCCTGCTTGACCTGTGGCAGAGGTAAAACGACCTCCCGGACCAAAGCGCGGAGACAGATTTGTCACTCCGCGGTGGATACAGACAGAGCTGGGGCGCACGCTTTGTCTTTGTCAAATCCCCTGATGGTGCCTGTACCTGTCGCTGCTGTATATAGCCTACAGATGACCATCCATCAGTCACAACTCCACTGCAACGCTGGGAATCCCGAGGTCCATTTCATTCCAATGATGTCTCTCAGCACCTCCTCCTGCTCCAAGGACCAGAGTTGATATTATAAATATTCCCTCGGCTCGCTGTGCCACGGTGTTGCGCTCCTCTTGTCCAGCCAGTCCTAGTCCAACTCGGGCATGCTGAGCTGAGCCGTGTGTGGTCACTGAGTTAAGACCCCGCGTAGTGGAGCAGTGCGCGTAAAAGCAAAAGTGCAGCGATACAAAGAGTCCAATCAAACAACCCTGGACCTGCCTTTACATCCGATGTCCAGCATGTCCACGCTGTTGTGTGTGTGAGAGAGGATTTCTTGAGTTAAAAAAAAAAGTGCCTCTGCGCGACTCCGGTGCGTCTCGTAGCTGGAGCTCAAGTGTAACCCGAGCAGAGAGGCGCTGTGGAGAACAAGGACCCGCCTACGGAACTGCGCGCAGCCAATCCGAGCGCGCTGGTCCTGGGAGCTGGGAGCAGTAAGCTAAAGGCATTTATGGGGACGTGGAGGGAGCGCACGGGGGGGTAGGACTGACCCCTCATATCCAGCATCGACCCAAATTGAAATGGACTTTGGAGTTATTCTTCATAGTGGGTACTGGGCTGTAATGCTGAGCGTAAAGTGCTTACAATGTCTAAAGTCTGCAGCGTTTAACAATCGGATTGCCATAACCAAACAAGGGCTTTATGTCTGTTTCGCTCCTGCTGTACCCAACTGTAGACTACAATAACTCACTGTGGGGATTATGACAAATGTTTGCGTTTTAACCTTGAGATTTTATTTCAGTGTCTCCGCGGACGTACCCCCAGATTTACAACTGTTTTGACTTGTTACAAACGTTCAGCATTTACAGTGTAGGATTACAGTATCAGTTATTTTGGTCCTTTCTTGCGCTTTGAAGGCTATGATGATTAATGGCCTCTTTGGATCTCTTTCGTGCTGTCCCCTTTAGGGATAATGAACTGCATGAGAACTCCGTCTCCAGTGTCAATAGACAATAGTCCGGTCGGTAGCCTATAGTCATCGTGCTAGTCTTTCAGTGAGGAAGAAATGCTTGACACATAATTGATCATGTCCATGTCTGTGCCCCCTTTGTGCCTATGGTTTGTGTTTGAAAAAGAGAGAGAGAGAGAGGGAGACTGCTTCAGAAAGGAGCGGAGGTGCACTTCATTTGAGTACATTTGCCCGATCAATGTCGCCCCCTAATGGTCACTGTGAGATCGATGCCTAGAAAACAGCACTGGGCATTGAGCGTAATTGGAAATGGCAGATAACAGACACTTAAAGACACGCTCTTTGGTTACAGAGATTATTTTTTGCATCAGCTGACAGCCCGTATATTCTACATTGCCTTTCTCAAACAATGCACCGACAGCCAATCACCGCAGCCTTTAATTACACTCTATATGTATTTATATTTGCATGTGGGAGGCTGTAATAATAGGGGAGTGACAAGTGTGGCTTTTGCATCCTCAAACAGCCTCACTACAGCTGGTCTAAAGGTTTCCATAGCGATGCCAAACAGGGGGCCGCAGTTGCCATCTAGTTGGCATGTCTAGCTCTAATAGCCAACTATGTCTGGGGACACCTAATACGTTATAGACCAATCAAAAGCAGCCATAGAGATACCTGATCTGCTCTCCGCCAATCAGGGGTGGCCAATATAACAGCAGCTGTGTGGGCAAAAAAACAACTGCCCCAAAGCCCATGGTGGACACATACCAGGCCTCTTGTAATATGTGAAAGAGCTGTCAGGTTTTATTAGCCTGGTGGTGTATTGTGTGGCAGGAGATACTTGTAGAGGGAATACATATGTGCAGTAACATGCAGTAATAAATGTACGTGTCGGCTCTGCGGTTTATATCTGCGCGGCCATATAGGCTTTCACAACGTATCAGCTTATATTTTCAGGAAATTATAGTTGGAACAATATTTTGAGGATCAATATGTGTCACTTGTATAGGGCAATTTAATACCGCACTAGGTGATCGAAATAGTATGAAGATTTTTGTTATGAACTATACAATTTTAGCTGTATAGGACTGAATTATATATATATCTTGCCGATGCAGGTGGCTCTAAAGCAGGTGTCTCCAACCTGTTTCACCCAGAGAGCTACTTTCCCGTGACGATAAAAGCAGAGAGCTACTCCTATAAACAGCCCTGGGAAA
>JAPMNZ010827425.1:0-10899 GCA_029875035.1 Pomatoschistus microps | reverse complement strand
TCTAGTTTGAGCTACCTCTAAGTGAGACCTTCCCTCCGCCGTTGCTGCTCATTGCCAGTGTTTTTCTTATTTATTATCATCATATATATACTTATATATAAGTTATTTTTATTTATTTATTCATTTTTATATATTTATTGTCATTTACGACAATTTACATCGTAAATTGTCGTAAATGACAATTTACGATGTCATTTTACCGCCATCACACTCAGAGAAGGTTTGAAATTACGTTTCTGTTTCTGTTAATAAAAAAACTCCCTCTGGTGATAGCGAAGAGATAGGGCAGATTGATAGCATTGTTTACCCTTGATACTTATTTCACCATATATTTTCTACTGATGATATTATTTAACTTCTAAAAGATGAGACGACAAAGGAAATAGTTTCATTATAATGTGTATATTTATATTCATAATGCATAATATTCTTTACAACTGATTGGAATACGTGCACAAGTGACACCAAGGCATTTGTCAGCCTTGCGTCAGACCTTTTGTATTTAGTTGTTCAATAACATCTGAATGAACAATGCTAGTCTGCCCACATTCTGATCTATTGTATACAAAGAATCAAATACCATGTTTTTAAGTAGCTACAGTAATCACACCCACCAAGGAGATTGGTTTCTTTGATAAAGGCTCGCCATATACACATAATGGTGAGTTTATGTCATATTCAGAGGCAATTATGAATGTGCTTTGAGCCTGCATATCCATCTAAAATGAAAATATTGTGCAATTGGCCTAAATATGCAGAATGCACAATCATTATTATTTTTCTTTTGTTTTATATTTATTGTCCTGAGGGATGGGATTGAGGGATGGGAGTACTGAGTTTGTGTGTCTCATTGCTCATACCTAAACATCAAACTGTCTGGACGTTGTCACACTATAACAAAACAGACATACATATAACACACTACATCATTTTTGAAGGGAAAAGTGACAGCTGGCAAGACCTCGAGCAGGAGAGGAAGCTACATGAACAAAATTGCTATTTCAGAAATCTGTGCTTCCATCCCATGTGGTCTGCCCTCTGTCGCCAACTCCCCTCTTTACCTCAAGTCCTGTTCACAGCTCATTAAAACCTTGTTCAGGTCATTCAACCATTCACTTGCAAGATGTTTCCCACCTCGGAAAATACATGATCTCAAATAAACTCTAATGAGATGAAATTAAATATTTACTTAGTTTGCAAAATCCTGTGATTGCAAAAAAATAATGGACATGTATTTACCATGTCGCTTTTCTGATAATCAGTTGGATGCACAGTGTTGCCATGGTGAAGACAGAGGTGACTAACTCAGACATATGTGCTTACTGTCTGTCCTTGGGTCTCCTTGAAAGCACTTTTTTTCCATAAAGGAGAGGTTTTCTTTGCCGTTTTCCATTCATAGGATTATGCTTCCTGTTGCAAGCAGCCATTTCCATTTGGCAACAGTCCTAATTTTTCCATAATTCGGACACTTGTAAAACCAAGAGAACTGGAGCACTGTGAGTGACATGCGGTAGCTTTTCCAGCAGAATTGGAAATGGGGATTTTAAAGTTGGCATTTGCGGCGCTCAGCATCTGAAAAGGAGCGCTGTGACGTGGCCATCTTTCCTGTTTATTTAAGTTCCATTTCAAAGCAGTTAAATCTGGAAGACTTCTCTTTGGCGCATCTGGTGTGGTAAACAAATGTATTATGTACGTCTCAGTCACTTCTGTCCTCACATTCTTTGTCTGATTAATGTGCATCTTCACCAGCGGTGGTTTAACTAAAAGATCTGTATATTTTGTGTGTCTTGTATTTTACTTAAATATATATTTTAGACATATTTTAAGTGATAAATCCTCATTTGTTTTGTAAAATACTGAATACAATTTAAAACCTACAATTTGTTAAATAAAATACTGTTCTGCTCTATTTTACTGCTTTACAGAATTAGTTAAACTCACACAATTCACTTGTGACCTCGCTCTCTTCTTCTCTTCTTCAATCTCTGCATGTTCACATCCATCAGTTCAATCGTTCATCGTTCAGTCTGCCCGTCACACATCATCATGACTGACTTGTACAAATGTGTTGTTTTTATGCTTCAGATATGTTCACACATTTTAAAAATTGTATGATGAGAAACCATGGATGTGGGAGAAACACATATTTATTTGAAAATGCTGTTTCTTTCTAGGGTTAAATGAGTGCATGATCAACAATGGTGGCTGCTCTCACGTGTGCATGGATCGACCAATCGGCTACGAGTGTCAGTGTCCTGCAGGTTATCAGTTGCTGGACAAGAAAACCTGTGGAGGTAAGTGCAGAAGTCAGAAGTCAGAATGATGATGCACACAACACACAACTAGATCAGTTTAGATAGTATCAAAGGTTTACAAAATAACACTTTGGTGTATTCAGCCATTGCACATATTCAATTCAATTTCTGTATAGCCCTAACACAACAGTAGTTGTCTCTGAGGACTTTACAAAACCATTGAATTCACCAACACAGATCAGAGAATCAAACATTTCAAACACAAGAAATGCAATCATAGAAAAACACATAAAGTGGCGGACGACCGATGTCTAAAGATGTTGATAAATGTCCATAAAGCTTGCCCATGTACTTACTTCTATATTGAACGTTTCTTATAATCTTTTAGACTAGATTGTTAGGTTGAATGAAACACAAAACCTATGTGTTACATGGTAATGGACATTTCATATAAAAACTTAAAAGGAATGAAAAGTGGTATAACTTTATATTCTGGGCGACAGTGGCTCAGTTGGTAGAGCATTTGTCTTTGGACCTAATGCTCGTGGGTTTGATCCATCACAAACCATGTTATCTGCCCCTGTTGAAGCACCAAGGCTGTATCTTTGTTGAAGGAGCAGCCATCTTCCTGTGGACCCACCACCTGCAGGAGGATCAGCGAGGGACTGGTGCATGGTGACTTGGGTGGCAGCTCTGATTGCCAACCCCCTGTTCCAGAAATGGACAAAAAAGGGGATGAAAATGAAATGAAAAGTGTTAACAAATTATAACTGGATGATACAAAGAGGGAGTGAGTTCAAACACATAAAATTTACAAATATAAGCCACAAACGAAGTGTCCTTCAAACACACAACCTGACTCAGATCAAGAAGTCTGTACAGAACACCAGAACAGGGGCGTACAAGGCCGCAGAACGCAGTGCTCCAATCCATCCTGAATCCTCCTCCTGGTACGTGGCATGGGAAACCAGCGCACCAGAGGAGGCAGGACCTGCACAAACACAGAACATAGAATCAGAAAACACAGATCTGCAGCAGAGCATCAAATACAGCCCTGAGCCAGCGGCCGGATCACTTTGCACAGTATTAACATCATAAATTATTTCAAGAAAATATATCTGGTTCATTGTGTTTTCCCTCATTCTAGGAAAATATATTCACTATATTTTCGACCTCTCTTCAGGTGAGTTGTCTATTGAGCACAGCAAGCAGAGTGCTCACACTTTTATGAGCTGTTTGCTGAACAAACTTTAGACGGGTCAAAGAGCGTCCAAAAGGGAAGAGATGCTTTTCACACTGCTAGACAAATCCTTCACGCCTTCACACCTTCTGTTGCTAAAACGCCCTCATTTTGGTCAACTCAAAGTCTCAATGGAACTACAACACTGATTCTCCTGCTTCTTTTTTTACTTCCTGGGTTTGGGTTCTGTGTAGATCATAGATTCAATGAAATGACCTTGAACTGTCTCTTATTTCCGCAGACATTGACGAGTGTGAGAACCCAAATGCCTGCAGCCAGATCTGCATTAACTACAAGGGAGATTTCAAGTGTGAATGTTACGAAGGTTACGAGATGGATCCTGTCACTAAGACGTGTAAAGCTGAGGGTGAGTGCTGCACACAATACACACATTTAAGCATTCATTTTATCCACCATGACCATGAACGTGGTACTCACTTTATTTTCCTCTCAAATATGTGTACATTTGCTAAACACTGAGAGTAGTATCCCCAGGACAAATGATCCACAGCGTTTTTTGGGAGCACCAGGCTGTGTCTCAGTGGGGACCAATTACACCACATTTAATTTGCTCTGCTTTTCGTCTTGTTGACGGTAGTTGGAAGTAACACAGAACAAGTGAACTGCTAAGAGGCCAATTAATTTTGTCTGACCTAAAACTGTGTCCAGCAGCTTTTATCTGGAGGATTAGAGGGGTCAGTTTCATGCCCACACACATTTTTTTCCTCTTATTTAATTATATATTTGGCAGAAAAAGCCTAATTTGCTACACTTGTCCCAGTGGATGTCAAATGTTAAGTCACTTTGCCTCAATTAGAATTAGCTGCTATAATTTTGAATCCAATACAAGGGATGCCAATGCTGTGTGAATATTTTACAAGTTTAAGACCTGGAGATGGGTCATTAGGTTTTCCCAGAAGCATGGAAGGTTAGGGGATATTTTCCTTTTGGGATAAGAAAGGATCTCCTAATTTGAGAGTGGCTTAGCTGCTTGTATGTTGATTTGCTGTAGTGTATTATTCCTGCTTTCGCAATCAGAGTCTTTGTGACCAAAAAGATTAGATTAGAGATCTGCTAATAAAACATCAAGATTAATTGCCCTGATCAAAGCCACTATAGCCTACACACCCTGTGGACAGCGTTTTCCTCTTTGATGAGGATTGGAAATAAAATCAGTTTATCAAATCAATTTGTAAATCCTCGTTGAAATACAAAAACATGGATGGACTCTTTATGAAGACAAGGTCCTATAGTTTTGGCCGTTGATGACTCATTTGCTCTCATTATAAGTAGACATAATCTCTGCACAAATTAAACATTTGCGCTGATAGTCCTGTCATTGTATTTGGCATTCTAAGAGTAACAGACAGAAAATCATTAAGAAAACACACTGCAAAGATCGCAAAGTGAGCTGCCTTTTAATATAAAAAATATGATTATAATACAAGTTTTGTTTTTCCTTATTTTACCATTTTAGAAGAGTTTGCAATTGTAATTCCTGGTTGGATATAGAAACTGTAAACAAAAGCTATTTATATAAGAATTTTCTGCACCCGTTGTCTGTTACTGTGTTATTTTGTGTCTACTTTTATTCACCATGGTTGTCACATGGATTGGTGGAAAAATTATATCCATAAAGGAATCCTATAATATGATGTTTATTGAATAATGATTAAATAAACAACATTGGACCTTTTGAACAAAGCAGTGCTAAAACACATTAGTAAAACCTTTGTCTCTCTGCACAGCTCATGTTCCTGCATTTATTCGTTTTGTTTGTCTGCTTCGAGACGTAATCACCGTCTGCTCACACAATCAGCAAATGACAATTATCTTTAAATGGCATTTAATTGGTCAATCTGTTTTATAATCTTGTCACGAAATCAGGATACAAGGGGGAAATTCTTTGCTCCTTTTTTTTATCCCAATCCTTGACTTTGTTGGCAGCTGGAAAACGAACTGTATTTGCCGGAGCTAACAAGAGGCATAGACTTAATAATGCATGAAGACAGAGTGATCTATACCACAGTGATGCTCAGCACGGTTTAATCAAAGAGTATTGTATTCCACTGGCAAAGGAGACCAACCAATTAGTTTAAAATTGCTTGAATTCAGTTTGATTAGTCGCAATCAAATGACACTTTTCGCTTTCCTTCAAGTTTCTCTAATGCAGTGAAGTCCCCGTCATAATCACTTAATAAATGGAAATAAATGTTGTGCTTATGTAAACTGCTCTCTTGTTCCCAGGGAAAAGCCCGTACCTGCTGTTCACCAATCGCCATGAGATCAGGCGGATTGACCTGGGCAAGAGGGAGTACAGCCAAGTGGCGTCGACGCAGAAGAATGTGGTGGCTCTGGACCTGGATGTGGCCAATAACAGGGTGTTCTGGTGCGACCGCTTTCACAGGAAGATCTACAGGTAAACTCAGATGTGTGGGAACGTTTCAGCAACCATCGACCCTAAGCCTTTCAATCAATCATCAACTGTGCGGCATATTTACTGTGTATAGCATTAATACCACTGCATGATGGCTGAGTAGGCAGCACTCACAGCAAGAAGGTTGTGGGTTTGATCACATGTCGAGGACGGGACTTTCTGTGTGGAGTTTGCATGTTTTGTTCTCCTGTGTCTGGGTGGGTTTCCTCCGGGCGCTCCGTTTCTCCCACCACACAAAACAGTGCAACAGTATGAAAATCACATACGCACATGCACATTTGGAGACCGCTTGTCATCAATTGGACCACAGGGTTGTAATAATTGTGACTGATTGACCTTACCTCACCAAATTTCAAACATGTTACCAACTGTAAATGAATAACAATATTTCTCATCATAAGTTTCTATTTATTGCTCCCCGCAGAATTGTCGTCCTTAAATGAGTTTTGCATACTTTGATTTATTAGTACAATACAGTAGTTTTATTTCTACACAAAATATCATTAATACTGCCTGCATAATAAAAGGAAATCAGGTCAATTGGGTTCCATAGTACTCTCCCACACAGTTATTTTGTGAGTCTTAAAAACCTATTTTCAAAGACCAAATGGCTCCACATTAACACAGAGTACACTTGTTCTAACGCACTCTCACTTACCCCATTGTCCTCTCAAATGTGTCCTTTCCCCTGAGTGCCCTCTAATTGGAGCAGCATGTTCGCTCTACAAAATGGATATTACCAAAAATGGAGAGACTCAAAGTTGTAATTCCTGTTAACGTTGGACCTCTGCTTGGCCCCTCTCTCTCCCACTCAGCTGGGGTGGAGTCATTAGCAGAGTCCGGGGCAGTGCTGACATGGCAAGGTTTTTGAAAACAAGGAAATGAATAAAGATAAGCAAAAAAAAAATCATGTAGAACAGAATAAGTATGCCACTGATCCTCCTAGAGAACCTGACCTCCTAGCTTTCTCTAAATGTCTCGTTTGTATTGTCGGCATTGTCATCTTTTTCAAAATGTATATAAACTGTCAAAACTGTGCACTTTAAGAATTTTGTGAGAAAATATAAGAAATGTTAGGATTTATATATTTTTAAAATGTTTTATGTTTTGGGAATTGTGTATGAGGTATCACTTCTAATGTTACTCTCTTGAAGTTTTTTATTTTTACTAACTGTTTTTAGAACTGAACAAGACAGACTTTTTAAACAAACAGGATAGTGAAAATTGCATCAGAAATTATAAATTGCATCAGAAAGATCGCCGCTCTGCACCCGCGGCTCACACGACGAGGCTTTAAGTTAGACCACTTTTTTTGGTAATCATGGAAGATCGGTCTGATTCGTCTTCCCACTGAAATCAAATGGGTTTATTTTTGCATCGTCCAAAATCTCAACAGCAGTCCTCTCGATAAGATACTAATTATTGAGTAATTTCAATAATGTATTTTTAATATATTTTAAAACATTTTAGTTTAAAACCTAAAACCATTTTCCCTCGAAAAAGAAAACCATACTCTAAAGTAAGATAAAAACCATTGCAGCATTTGAAAATCTGAAGCTGTGATCAAAAATGAGTGAATAATTTGCGATCAGAAACTGTGCTGTTTCTGTTTTAGAAACCATTATTATTAAACGCACGCTGCGTAGACATTATGACCACACACTGTTCTTTCAATTAGACTCCACAGACTGGAAATAACATTTTATTAAAACAAATTCAACATCAAATTATGGATGTATGATTCATCATGGTATACTCAGAGTTGTGTGTTTAAAAAAAAACAAAATGAAAAATTCTATTGCAGAAAATAAACTTGACATTAGAACAGTGTTCCCCAATCTTTCTAATTTAAAACAATATCATGTCACTTCACAGATAGTATTCTTTATCTTTTCAAATCAGCACAAAGTAGTAATTCTTTCAACAACTATAATATTTATTTTGACCGAAAAAGTGATATTGGATCATTTCTAAAGGTCGACCAAACAAGATTTCAAGGCCCACTAATGTGCCACGCACACTGGGAAGAAAACACGCCATTCAACAATGACCAAGATTGCACCAGTATTGACACCCCGGATGAAAGAAAAGTAAATTCTATGAATAACAAAAGATAAAACATGTGTTTTCATTTTTGTTTATTAAATGAACATGATATAAGTTAGGTAGTCCAGCTTTAACTAGCGTGCAAGTAGCCGATAGTGTGCTATTAACTGTGATCTGAAAAGGTAGTGAGGTGTACCACCACAAAGACTGCCGTGATGAGATCTAAAACTCAATTACTGTGTGACTTAAACTCAAGCGTTACTTAGCGTGTGCTAATCTAATGTGTACATTGCTAATGTCCTGAATAAATCTTTTATGTCAGTATGTTATCTGCCATCTGTAAAGTGTGTTCTCCCCCTCTTAACACCGTCTGGTTATAGCTGCATATTTCCTTTTTCTCTCTCCTCCAGCGCCTTCATCCATGAGGCCAGCGACCCGTCCCAGCAGGTGCCTCTGGTGGACTCTCTGCTGCAGACCCCCGTGGGCCTGGCGCTGGACTGGCTCCAACACAATCTGTACTGGACGGACTCAGGAGACAAGTCCATCTCTGTGGCCTCAGTGGACGGAACCAAGAGACGAGTCCTGATCAACAGCGACCTGAGCGAGCCGCGGGCGATCGCCCTGGACCCTCACCACGGGTACAAACGAAGCATGGAATATGATCAATATCATTATTAATATTAGTCTGATAAGCCACTGTTTTCCAAAGAGGGGTACCAATTTAAGGAAGTATTTTTGTAAAGAATTGGCCAAATAAAACTATTTATTGCTATGTGAAATGAACAGGTCAAAACGAAAAATTAACTATTTTCATCATTTCAGTGAGCAAATCAATTATTCATTATATGATATTTAGTAACACATGTTTTATAGTTGCATGATAATGTCTTCTTTCAAGTGGCTCCTTCCTTAGAGTGGTGCTGAATGGACAGTTCCATCTCTTTTTTTGTTGATTTCTTTATATTTTCATGAGGTGACATGAAAATGACAGAAATGAAAAGCACTCTATGACAGGTAATGTTTTGAAATGTTCCCTTTAACTTTGTGTTTTAGCTTCATGTACTGGTCAGTCTGGGGGACGCAAGCCAAGATTGAGAAAGCTGGGATGAACGGTGTGGACCGACAGGTGCTGGTGGTGGATAACATCGAATGGCCCAATGGAATCACATTAGGTAAGTCTACAGATCTACTATCTCCCACAAGTTGCTTAAAATGTAATGAGAGATTTCTTTGGTGTTTCACTGTCGTCCTGTTTGAAAGCTCAGAGTTGGACACAGATGGGAGTTGTGGATTTAATAGTGAGAATCTGACATTTTAAATAGTAATCAATATCACCTAAAGGGATTTGTTGGTCAGAGTGCGGGAGTGCTTACTGCAAAGACAATCAATTTCCACTGAGCTTAGGGACGTCGGGTGAGCGTGCGGTAATATGTGTGTGTGTGTGTTTGCTCAGACGTGGCCAACAGCCGCTTGTACTGGGTGGACTCCAAACTGCACCACGTCTCCAGTGTGGATCTGAACGGAGCGCACCGAAGGACGCACCTGTCATCAGCAGAAAGACTGGGACACCCCTACGCACTGGCAGTTTTTGAGGTCGGTATGCCTTATAGATCTCTTGAATTTATTTATTTAACCAATGTTTGGACCTGACTTAATCAACATTTATGAACAATGGTCATCTGCCCCTTGTCGAGAAATGACGTGTGTTTTATCATTGCATTTCTTGTGTTTAAACTGTTTGATTCTCTGATCTGTGTTGGCGAATTTGTCAGTTTTCTAAATTCCTCCAAGATAATTACTGTGATTTTCAATTATGTGAATTGACAAAGCAGTCTGCAACTGACCAGACACATGGAAGTCATTGTAAATGCTTATTCTCAACTCCTCTCCTTGGTTTAGCTTTTCCCTTCAGTACAAAGGAAATAAAAAAATACATCTACATCCTAAACACATTATTTACATCAGTGATCTGACAGTTAGACGTCCTCACTTTGCAGTACAAAAGCACAGATAACCACAAGTGCACACTCACACGGTCACATTATTTATGAATGGCTAAAACTTTGGTTTGATTTGAGACATAACTTGAGTCTTAATGTGGACAGAAGCTGAAATGATTTTGATAAAGTTAATGTTTGTCAGATGATGCGTGACAGTGAACGCTTTTGATTTATTCATATAATATGAACTGCTCCACGCTTCACAGGTCGTATTTGACTTTAGTCTTGAGTTTGTTGACTTGGCCTTCGTGACTCAGTGGCACAGGTCTCACCCTCTCAAGTGGAAAGTGCAAAAGATCCACTTGTTCACATGTTTCCTCTGAGGTTTTTGTGAACAAGTTTTTCACCTGGAAGTCCTGTTTCTTTTCTTTTTTCCCATATAAATCTTTTCGAAACTGGTTGAAATGGGATAACTCCTCCTGCATTAAACATGTGGGCATCGATCTGTGGTTGCTGGCTCCCTGTGACTCTTACAGTACAAGGTGACCTTCGTGTTCACATCCTGTTCTACATGCAGAAGGATAATCTTATTGAGCTCAGATTGACGTCTTCTGCCAGACAACGTCTTCCTTTCCCCGCACTGTAGTCGTGGCACAGATAAACAAGGTTTTGAGTCCTGTTGTCTCACCACTTAGTCACAATTTCTGTGTTGTTTTTCAAATATGCAGCAAAAATGTCAGCTTCCAAATGTTATTGTTTTTCATGAATAAATGCATGAGTGAATAATAATTCAGTGTGCTCCAAAAGTCCATCACAGCTTAGTGCTGGTGTGTGAACAGACTATCCCCATATTCTTCAAGTATTATCACTAACTTCTATCACACAATGTACATATACGTTAATGCAATTTAATTATAAAGATTAACATTAGTACAAAATATGTATATGTTGTCTGTTATGCTCTTACTTTGAAATAGCATT
>JAPMNZ010827066.1:0-11884 GCA_029875035.1 Pomatoschistus microps | reverse complement strand
AAAGTCCAAACAAAAAAGTACTGACGTGGTTAGCGACGCTTCTAAGCTCATGAAAACAGGTAGCAGGTGGTTTGCCTTGCGATTAAGTTACAGTGATTAGCCATGGTTCTAAGTTAATATATACATGTATGAGGTGGTTAGCCATGCCTCTAAGTGTATAGCTAGCCGAGCTCTTAAGTTTATGTATATACGTTTCAAGTGGCAGACAAACCACTTCTGATCGCATGGATTAGAAGCAATTGCTAACCATAGAAGAGGTTAGCAATGCCTGTAAATCAATTATTACAGGTTTGAGTTGTTTTTTCTCTGAGAGGATAAATATAAAACAAGATTGGGAAAAAAAGTTCTGTGATAGGTATCTACCTCCTGGAACAGCAGGTGCCACAGTGGGGCGGCTGCGGCTGTAAAGTGCCAAACTGTCGCTGTGTCCTTAGGCGAGACACTGACATACACACACATCTACATTGCCTATAATGAGTCTGGTGCGTGTGAGTGAGTGAATATGGTGGGGGTCAGAGAGGGGCCAATGGCTCAGATTAGTAGCCTCACTTCGGATCATCTGTCCCAGGGCAGCTGTGGCTATGGCAGTTTATCACCGCCGTGTACAGAGTGAATGAACAATGCTGTGAGGGGTCTATGGGTGTCATGAACAGCACTGCATAAGTACTATAGTATTATTAGTATCATTATATAGAAGATGATGTTGCTCAGAAAGACTAAGGACAGTTATTATTGCACAACTATTGCACTAAATAAAGATGACTTCCACTGGTGCGATCCAACAATGAGCATCTGAACCTCGTCTAAAAGGCGGTGAAAGCGTTTGGATTATGGGTTTATGAAGAGCAGGGACAGCGCTATAATAGACTTACACTGTCAGGCTGTCATTGTTGGGACTTATCTGACAACATAAAGAGTCTTTGTGCATGAAAGCAGTGTCATCCCAGAAAACTGACAACAAAGGTGACAAACAATCAAAACCAGTAATATATAAACAGTATTTATTCTGTAGTGAAGGCATCTGTCTCTGTGCCGCCTCTACAGCCGTTTAAAACATCATGGCAGTTAAAGGGCCAGTATGGAATTTTTAGCCTTTTGTCTTATAGTCGTCAAAACATAATTAGTTCATTTCTATCTATTTTCATCAGTCCAAGACACATTCTTCTTATTTCTGCTGGAATAATGGAAGATTTTTGGACCAATGACAAAGGGGTTGTCATGGATTGGCCAACACCTTTGTCGCCCACATGCACGGTTGATCACGAGGCAATTTTCTTTTAGTAATTTGTTTTCAAACTAAAAGACAAAGATACAGAAATATGAACTGGTACATACCTTTTTATGTATTTATTTATCTTAGTTTAATTTTGTTGAAGTAAAACAAATCCTTGACATGGCCACACACAATAGAAAGTTTATGAACAGAAAGAAACAGAAATAGAAATTGTGTCCAGTCCAAAAATAAAGGGAAAACGCACAGCAAAAAAAATCGAAATAAAAGTGAAGAGTTTATAGGTGCCCAATTGTTCTTTTTCAGTCACAAAATTGTTTCTACCATACGCCTCACAGATTTCAGTCAGTTTTGAGTATATTGGTCAAAAGTGAGGGAATACATTTTGAGCCAGTAAGCTGTAATAACTTTGTGGGCAACCAGAACCAGAACGTATCCCTTTTCTTTGACTTCTTCAGGCGTATTGCCTCTAGGTATTGTCTTGAAGATGTGGTAGGAACACACTATTTTATTCATTTTTATTCTATTTTATTTGAATGGTTTGAAAAGGGGTTGGACTGCTTGTTTCCAACCGCTCTCACTCATCTACACTATACACACAGATTTTAAGGTAGTTCTGAATTCAGGCACTTCTATTTCTTGCATGTTTTTTTGTCACGGCTGGTGCTAGTTTTTGTGATTTTACCGAGCCAAAAATCCATGTTTGTGGTTTATGCGAAGAGATGAACTTGGAGCAAAGAAATAAAACTACCTTGACCAAAATATGTACTCAAATATGATGAATGAAATATGGCCGAAAGCACCAGCAGCACTTGGGAAAACTATGTTGAGGGCGACACCACAGAGACCCCAAACGCAAGAGAAGTGACAGGGGCAGCTACAGAAACAAAACACAAACTTGGGTATTCTGATGGTTCCTGGATGCAAAATCTACAGCAGAGATGAGTCCAGGGGAGTCGGTTCCCAGTGGAGTGTCATAAAAGAGACCAGACTTTGAGGCTTGTATAAATTCATTTTATTTTTGACCTGTGGCTTATGTGAGCAGTGGCAAAGCGGCAAACCTTGATTCTTAGTAAAAGCAAAACAACCTCTCCCAAGTTATAGACAAATATTATGTTGTATCATTTTCAAGGCAAAGTACCACATTTTGTGGCATGTCATTGAAGCAAAAATAAAGAAATCTCCGGCAAAACTATGTTGAAAAATCCCCCTTAACATTAAGCCTTCATTACCAATTGCTTCAAAAGATCTGTTGGCATTGACTACAACCCCGGTCAAAGTGTGCAGAGGTCTTTCAATCACATTCTTAAAGTCTAAAATACTGTCCGGGTTTACAGAAACAGCAGAAAGGTCATGACGACTTGCAGCTCCAACGGTTGCTGTGCTAACCCAAGCCCCAGGTCTCCAAGATGTCTGCCCATTCATGCTCGCACAATGGACGTCCCGAACATTTGCGGAAATGACGCGCTCTGGCCCAGTGTTCTATTTCTGACCAATCAGAGCAGAGCTAGAACTATTTGCCCAGGATCAACTCTGACTGTTAAGCCCTGGCTCCAAACTACCAGAAGAAATATCAAAAATAATGATTGGTCTAACTTTTGTCAACCAATTACATCCCTGTTTCAACAGAGGGGAGAATATTGTCAAACTTTTGTAGCCAAATTATTGAAAACAGTGCTTGAAAATAACACAATATGAGTGAACGAGATTGCACAGGAGTGAAAAGTGATTTTGAGCAAATAAAGCACTAAGACTAATGCATTATGTGAGACCTGTCAAGCGCTCGACTCTTTTGTTCAAATTCTCCTTTTTTGCATTTATTCTTTTTAAAGTGTGGATGCAGGTGTTGGTAAGTTTGGAAGAAAGCATCGAATCGGGCTCTCAAATTGCAAAAGTCCAAAGACGTCGTTATAATTTGAAAAACCGCAGCTTCACGCAACCACTAATGATGAGTAAAAAAAAAAGTGTTCAAGCACCGCTGTATATAAAACACATCATTTCCCATTCTAAAACATGAAATACCAACGTTAAGTCTCATTATCTCCTGCAGGCAAAAGCCCCCAATGTGCAGCAGCGACAGTACAAAAACAGATGGAAATCATATACAAAACACATGTATGGACATTTATTAACAAAACCAATGGCTCCTATGTGTTGTTTGTCAATGCATTTGTGTTGGCGAATCAACAACTTTGTACATTTAGAGAATATACAAAAATGTATAGTCCTCCCAGGGATTTTTTTGTTGCTGCGCGTCTCCAAGTCTATTGGCGGTGTCCTCCATCATCATTCATATGTTTTTTATCTAAACAATGCTAATGCTAAGGCTTCGAAGTGTGTGTTCATGTGCTTCTTTTGGAAGGACACATCAGCTTTTGGTTCCTGTATCAGCTCTTTCAAACTCAAGTCTGTTTGTTCACCTGTCGCCATACTGTCGCTGCCTCATCCGGCGTCCTCTCCTTTGTATGTGCGGTGCGTCTTTTTCCCTGTTGCGGCTTTAAGGTATATGGGAAGATTTTCTACTGGTGGATCATCAAGACTTTTGGTCCTCCTAATTGTCAATCATTCTGGTAATACACGCTCATCATATAAGTGGAGAGAGTGGTTCTTTCCTAAATTGTGGGGTCAATCCTCCTATATTGAGCATAGATTCATTCCACGGCAAACACTTCCTGAAAGTTTGGCCCGTTTTAGGCCGTGCTACAGGGATAGTTTGGAGTTTTCATTCTTTCGCCATGCTGTCGACCGGAAGCCAGTATAGATACAAAAATAAATGGAAAAAGTACATAAACAATGGTCGCTGTGAAACAACTCGGAAAAGTGAAGTGCAAGATCAACCGTCAAAGTGCATTGTTCTTCTAATAACAATACCTCCCTTCACAGGGAAGGAACTTGGAGCGCTCCTTTATATGGGACCACCCTCTTTAGAGCTCTCTTTGAGATCGGACCGCTTTTCTAGAGCTCCTTTATCAGAGAATAGCACCTTGTTTAGAGTTCTCTTTAAGATCGTACCTCCTTCTTTGGAGTTCTCTTAAAGATAGCCCCTCCTTCTTTAGAGCTTTCTTTAGAATCACACCTCCTTCTTTAGAGCTCTCCTTTCTTTGACTGTGAAGTTGCTGAACCTCACAGTTACAAAACCAACAAGCAAATTTCCGCAAAAATAGAGAATTTACGAATGACTGAAATCATGCTTTTCCAAGTTCCTGCAAGAAGAGAGACCTCCAACAGCGATCATAATCACACACTCACATTAGTCCTTCAGATGCGAGCCATATTTTCTCTTCCTGTTTTGTAAAACCTGCTCACACTTATGGGCTGCAGACTTGTCCGGTCAGTGGAACGATGGCTCCCAGAGAAGAGGCGGTGGCTGGGATCACACTTGAGCGAGCGGAGGTAATGACATCTGCTGTGGACAGTGTTCGGGGCAGTGTTGGGAGGAGTGGGCTGATCGATGGTGCTGTGTACCTGGTGCCGGATTCGTGTCCTTGGGGAATGTTAATATGCCAGCAGCTATAGAGAGCTCCGAACACCAGGGCTTATATACAGGACCCATGTGCACGAGGCATCCATCACTGTGGCAAGAGAAACAGTGACACGGCACCGTATTGATTGGCGGCAAATGTTAAATCGATGCAATGGAAGAAATAATTGTGATTGGTGAATTGTGGAGTGCATGAAGTGTTTGTTTTTAACCCTCTAATGTTCACTTCTTGAAAAAAGCAATGTATTTTTGTTTACTTTTTTGATTTTCTAAGCTGTAGGACACTAATAACAAATATATATGTGAATAGTTTATATGCTAAAAGAGATAAGTGCCATGGAAACGCATCGAAAAAGCTTACAATTTTCTCTTTACCAAGTACTTTTGTGAAAAGCCAGATCAATCTTAGTGCCATACAGATAAAGTTTCACCTCTTCTTGAGCAAATTCTTTCAAGTGTACTGCCAGTAACAGAACCTTGTAACTAGAAAAATACAATATTTGGACAACATTTCAAAACAAAGATAACTGTTTCTGCATATGAACCCTTCAATATTTTATAATCCCTATTTTCTTTAATTTTTTAAGATGCATTTTAATGGTAAAAGTGCCTTAAGCCAAGTGATAGAGATGTCCCAATGAGGTAGATATCAGTTCCAACTTCTAATAGATATAGTGACTCAAAAAGTGATCCTAGAAAGGGTTGGACACTACTGTGACTGAACTTTGAAATATTCAAAAAAGAGCAACCTTGTAGATAGAAAGGAAACACTCTTTGTCTGGTGACATTTTCTCTGCTTATTTTCCATCGCATTGTGTCCAGTTAGAACAGCTCCTCTGTCATTCAGTTGCATTGTGTTTGAAGAGATCTGCCTGGAGGAATGGGCCAAAATACCTGCAACAGTGTGTGAAAACCTTGGGAAGACTTGTATAGATAATGTTTGGCCACTGGTATTGCCAACAAAGGATATATAGTATTCTGATGGACTTGTGTTATCATATTTGCATATTAATTCTTTAAAAATCAGTTTTTTCCTCATAGTTGAGGTATACATATAGTGAAAATTACAGTCATCTCTCATAATTTTAAGTGGCAGGAGTACTCCTTTTTTACTGTACATTCTGTAATTTTCCATGGGACAAATAAAGGTATAATTTTTCTGAAAAAGAATGGATTTCCTTTTAAAGTAGTAGAGATTTTTATAGACATTCAAACACATCTGAAAACCCCGTGGCAATTTGAGTCTAAATATCAAACTCCCAAAATGCATTGAGTCCGGTCCAAACAGGAGAGAGAAACGACAGTGGGGGCCTGAGTCAGGAGGCGCTGTGACACGGGCCTGAGTAGAAACCTGGAGAGATGTATTATTATGATATTTTCTTGAGGAGAATGCGGAATTGAATCCTGATTCAGTGGAATATGATTTTAAAGCAAGGTTAGCCCGTCCCCTGATAGATGATACACACCGACAACAGTCACGCTACACGGAGCATCGCAATAGATACATGTAGCAGGAAGCTGGCCATGCACGGCCTCAGCTCGCCGCATACAGATGAGCCCCGCGCTGAAGCCACTGGGGCAGAAATACAACAACAAGAGGAAGAGCAGCAGAGGGTAAAGACTCCAAACTCACTCAATCTGTTTGTTTATCGGAGAAAAAAATGAATTCACAAGCACTGGACAAACAAGGAAAATCTTAGAGTAATATCACACGCATTTGTTTTGCCATTGGAATTATAATGTGACTTTTTTACTTGTTAAATGTGAAACATATTGAAACAAACCTAAACATTTTCAAGTAACACTTTAGATTAGCCCTCACTAATAATAGCTAAGGAAGTGCTAATTAGTGTATTATTGATGGTTATTAGCTCCTAATTGGTGTTTATTAAGCACTCATTATGCTCCATGGCCTCATTTAACATCTAAGTAACTACTAACTGACACTTTCCCATGAGGCTTAGGGTAAAGATGCATTAACTAGCATTTAATGGGCTGTGAATTTGTGAGGTCTGATCTAAAGTGCTACAATGTTTAAGATTTAGATATCCTGTATTTCTACCACAGTGGGGAAATTTCAGTGTTGCATCAGCATTTACAGAACAGTAGGAATGAGGAGCACACAGCACAAGATAAATTAACAATAACTCTATATTAATTAAAATAAAATAAAAATATCTTACTCTAGCATCAAAGAAACAAGTATAAAATCTCCATCTTTAGTATAGCAAGTGTTAAAAGTGACTTTAAAAAATATCTCTACCTTTGGCATGATAAAGAAGCAAGTATGAAATCCTGTATATTCTAGTGCAAGTAATATATAATTGTATGTTTACATCTGTACATGTTAGTAACATGAGGCTCAGGGACAAAGTCAATAAAGTGATAGTGGACATTATTAAAGTTATTATTGCACAGATGAGTAAGTAAAGTAAAGGGACAGTGACACGTAGTTCTATAATATTTTCTGCCTGTAACTCCCTATACCGCCACCAGAGGGAGAAGTTTCATTTGTTTTGTTTATTTCTAAATTTGTAAATGACGACAGGAAACAGAAACATGTTAAATTATTTCTCTTGAGAAATTGCCAAAATTTAGGAGCGATACTTTTGTTGTAAAATACAGAAAACGGCTCTGCGTGTGATGTCATAATGGTACAATGACATCACACTATTACACGACTGAGACAGGAGCTTTTAGACGGAAGGGGCGGAGCTAGATGTTTGACTATATAATTCTTCATATTAGCGTGGATGGGTATAAAAACAACTCCAGGTCTGTTTGCGATGAGGGAACCACATTGTAACGTGGTTAAAAGCTGAAAAAAAGTCAATTTGCATAATGTCTCCTTTAAAACGATGGAGGTGGGATGACATCTGGACACCTCATTCAGCTCAAAGCTAATTGGAGTCACTTTTATTCATTCTATGTTTGTTTTCTGCAATATGAAAGATTGTGTTATGAATAGCATCTTCTATTGTAATCTCAAGGCAAGTAGAAGGCATTGGAAAATTGCTTTCACAAAGTAAACTAAGTGTGTCAAACCCTGAGGTTTTCACACAGATGAGGAAGAAAAGAATCTTGTTTGAACTATAGAAATGTGAATTGATTTATGTCTATTTAATTATCATGCGCAGTATCTATGAGCCTCGGGAACAGGTGAGTATGAATATTGGCCATTGAAGTTGTAAGCAGCGCTCCCCTTCATAATAATCCTACAATCTTGAGTTAGTTGATTCTCTCCTGTGTTATTCCCGTGTGGTTTCTGACAAGTTCAATACTGAAATGATGTATTTACAGTAATGTGTTTTTAAATGAAAGCAAAAACACGTATATAACTTGTATGATTCGTTTGAAATATAATGGCGCACTGCAGAATTCTTTAGACGACATGAGCCATGAGTCTTTTTCTCCTTCTTTCAAAACGTTTTCTGGTTTCAATTCAATTCATTCATTTCAACCCCTTCATTAGTCCATTTCTGGATCAGGGCAGTAACAATCAGAGCTGCCACCCAATGCACATAGCACCTGATCCTCTTGCAGGTGGTGAGTCCACGGGAAGATGGCTGCTACATCAGTGGTGCCTTGGTGCTTTAGCGGGAGCTTCAGGCAATGTGGGGTTAAGTGTCTTGCCAACAACAGCAGACATTAGAGCAGTTGGAGTTGGTCCTGTGGTGGGCTCAAACCCATGACCTTCAAGCCCAAAGGCCAATGGTGTACCCCCTCAATACTTTTCATTTTGTATTTAAATCACATGTGCAGTTGTCTCGGAGGACTTTACACAGTTGTAGATTCCTCAACAACAGATCAGAGACTAAACACATAGAAGCCATTTGTCCACAGGAGCAGATTGACCACTGTCCATAAATGTCTCTAAATGACCGTCACCATCACTGTCCTGAGACCCTCCTGCATCTGAAAGGAACAACTCAACCCAGTGGGAAAAAGTGATAAACCTCTGGGATCCCTATAATGAGAGAGAGGTCCAATTTCAGGACTCAGGCTGTAGAACGAGGACAGTCCCCGTCCTACAGCCCAGTTTTTGCCATTTAATTTAATGTGACTATTTACTGTTTTGGTATGTGAAATATTAAACTTCAACATTAGGAAGTTTTTTTTACATACTTTGCTATATTATGGAGAAAAAAAACCATGACCTGTTCTTATGTGTGCAGGTGAGTCTGGTGTGCGTGTGAATGAGGGGTGGCCAGAGAAGCCAATAAGCCGGGGTTTCCCACCACCATGTGTGAAGTGTAGGATAATCAACCGTAAAGCCCTTTGTGTCATGGGGCACAAAGCCATTTGTTCACTCAAACAGAATCATCAAAGCAGCATTCTGTCGTCTTCATGAATGTAACCATATCACTGTCAGTGTTTATGTATGTAGGGCTAGAAATGAATACAAAACACTAATTGGACATTTTGGTTGTGACGTTTGGGAAAAATTAAAGGAGAGCTCTAAACAAGGTGTCATGGTGTGGACTTTTTAAATACTTTTACTTGGTTTTGTTTTGAATTATTGGTTCTCTTCAGTGTAAATGTCCCGCCCTACCGTGTGTCCCTGTGTGTGTTTAACCCTTATCTCCTCTCCCATTGTTGTTGGCCCCTTGTGTCTGTAATATCCCAGATGTTGTTTATTTTGTGTTTATTCAATCTTTTTGGCAGTCCTCCTTCGTAAAGGACCCAAAATGCAAAATTGCATTTTAAACTGAACTGAATGAGATAATATAGACCTTCATTTGCCCCGCAGTGGGAAAATCTCAAAGTAATTGCTCACTTTATAGCAGAATAAAAGGAGGAAAAATGAGAACTCAGATTGTACACATCAAACAGGATTTACTATTAAAGATAATAGATAATAAACAAAATAATAGCACAAGTAAAACAACATCTTTGGAGCAATAACTGCACCTGGGTCGACGATACTTGTGGAGTATACAAGTGTACATATATTTATATAGAATTATAAAGCGCTTTAGGTAACCTTGGTCTGTAAAATGCGCTATATAAATAAAAGATTACTTTCTATACACTATAGTATGTGTATACATACTACAGCATGCATAATTTGTCAAAACAGCATACAGTGTATAGTACACTGTCTCTCAGCAGGAGGTATTTACAGGTGTTAATATTGTACTTTAGCAGCAGGAAATAATAGCAGCAGGTAAAGTGACTTGTAAATGACAGAGGTATGTCAAATGTGGAATATGTAATAATAAGAAACGATAAATGGAGTAAGGACGAGTACCGTCACTAGTGATTTATCAGAACAGGTGAGTGGCACGTGTTCAGACCCAGCAGTTCTCATCGTACAGAATCCCACTGTATCACGACGGCCATCCCAGACCACTGCCCTGTTGTACCTCATCACTGTGAACTATTGCATGCGTTTTCACGGCAATCAATAAAAAGAAAAAATGGAGCAGAGCAGGTTTAAAAAGAGAAGGACACTCCGCAGTCTTCAGAACGTTCCAGCTGCCACGCGTCCGGCCCGTAATGATTCCTGTGATACCAAATGGACCACTTCTATATCTGTAATAATGGGGTCAGAGCATCCGGAAGCATGCGGAGGCCTAAGAATAGAGGCTGATGGAGGGTTTCATTGGGAGAAAGGCAGTATTTCCGTCCCACCTGTGCGGTACATCACGGTCGGCGCCGCGGTGAATGAGAGGAGGGCTGTGTTGATGAATTTGAGCCGGTGTGTGAGGAGGTCATCGCCGAGACACCCAGAGCGATTAGGAGCCGTGTCCCCGATACATCAGGGACAATCTGTGCTTTTCATCATCGCTTTTCAGCCGTACGCTTTCCTCTGTCTTTACGGCTCACTGGGACCGGGCTGTCGGACGCGCCGCTGTTTGGGACAGTGCTGCCGAACAAGGTCATAATCCCAATCTGTCACAATCGGACGTAATCTGGAGAAATGTTTTAGGATAAAATGCAGCGTGACACCGTGAGTGAGTGTTGCAGAGCGGCCCAGGTTTATATGAGGCTAATAAATACAAAAAAAGGCTGGAAAACAATGTGTATTAAGGTGATGTCTGCTACTCGAATATTTTTTATTTGTCAAAATATTGCATATTTTTAAACTTATAAAATGTAGTATCATCTACCCATCCATCCACTTTCTTCCGCTTTATCCGTTGTCAGGTTGGAATAAACATAAACCTCTTGGCCAGTGAAGGGCCTCAGCTGTCTGTTAAAGAGTTTCATTAATTGTGTCCAATCAGGAAGCTGTGGGGGCGGGTCTAATTGGCGATTGAGTAAAATATGTTCAGCTAAATTATGTTTTTATAATAGCAAGCCTACAAACAATTTCCAATCCAATCCACTTTATTTATATTTTCATATTTCACATTTCATAAACGAGCAGTTTCCAAAGTGCTGCACAACAAGCAAAAAATGGCAATAAATAAATAAATACACACACATATAAAGATCAAATTGAAAAAATAAGAAATAAAAATAAAAACACAGTGGACCGCACGACTCACGCGGTGTTAAAAGCCAGAGATTAAATGTGGGTCTTAAGACGAGACTTGAAACATTCCAGATTTCAGATCATTTAATTATTACATGAATTTCCCTGATATTTTAAGGACTGTACTTGAGCTTGTATTTTAATAAGACAACGTTCAGTTGTGTTGTTGATGCCTCTTTCCCAGGACACAAACGGGAAAGACATTATTGAATGAAATCAAAACAAAAAATTATGAACACAGGACGATAACTGAAAAAAACATGAATACAAACATTGTTGGGGGCACAGTGGCAGAGTGGGTCATGCTCACAGCACGAAGGTCAGGTCTTTCTGTGGGGAGTTAGCATGTCTCCCCGTGTCTGCGTAGGATTCCTCTGGGCGCTCCTGTTTTCCCCACCACCCAAAAACATGCACCAGTATTAATGTAGTGTGTGGGTGAGTGATGGGAGGGGGCTCGTTTCTGTCATTGTCAAGTACCGAGTGATTGGGTAGTAATGATAATAATAATGCATTGGTTTTATATAGCGCTTTTTTGGACACTCAAAGACGCTTTACATGTCGTTACTCTTTCACTCCAAACACGGTGGTGATAAACTACTATTGTAGCCACAGCTGCCCTGGGGCACACTGACAGAAGCGAGGGAACCAGTATGTGCCATCGGCCCCTCCGACCACCACCAACCATTCACAC